>CAUYRT010043903.1:0-28507 GCA_963574885.1 Lepilemur ruficaudatus
GCAAATATTCCAAAATCTGAAAAACTCCAAAATTGAAAACATTTCCGGTCTCATTTCGGATAAGGGATACTCAACCTGTATCTAGTTGTTCTGTACTTTAAAAGGTTTATTCTTCAAGACTTATTTTGAGGAAGTATTGAAGGTTTTATAATGTTGAAATCTCCTATTAAAATGCAAACGCTCCAGGGATAGTATCTCTCTCTCATTCTCTTTCTCTCTCTTCCTTAGCTTAGTCCCTAAGTAGGGACAAAACAGCAAGGAAGGTTTTATCCCTTTTCCCCTTGGTACTTATTGAATGCCCATTTGATAGAGACTGCAGTTACCAAGGCTTGGTCTTTGCTTTCTAAGGGATGTGATCTAGGAAGTTGGGGTGGGTTAGGAACTTATTTGTGAATGTGTGAAAAGCAGGAGTAAGACAACAGGGAGAGTTGGGGCTTGAGAAAGTGAAGGGTGCTTGCCAAATCTTTCAAATTCAATCGTTAACAATATTGTGCTGACCAAGCAAACCAGTAGACAGCGTGATTTTGACCCCTGGGATGGCTATTTGCAATCTTTGATCTTTGATGGAGGGACTAGGGAGGAGCAGTCAGGCCACTGACTCTAATGCAATGTGATAAGAGTTGTAGTAAAGACAAGTACAAGGTCAACTGCTATGGAAGCAGGAAAAGGCACTGCTTAATTCTTTCTGGGGATACTAGACACATTCTCAGTAAAAATATATATATATATATATATATATCTGAACTTTGTTTCAGTTTTGAAATTAATATTTATTGAGGACCGACAGTGTTGGGCAGTAGGCACACATTATCACATGACTGAAAGGAGAAATCGGTTATGTCATGGAGGGAAAATCCCGAGTAAAAGCTGGGAGATTTCAATGTATATTTTTCCTCCAAAATGCCATTGGAATTCTGGAGAGGTGGAGAAGACAAACCTGGAGTACGTTGCAAAAGTGTTTCATGTCATTCTAGGCAGAGCCTGGTCACTCAGAAGCCTTGAGGGTCATTGCGTTACTTGGACAGAGAGTACAGGGGAAGAAGACAAGCAAAGAGGACCGAGAGGACAGGTCCCTGGGGAGCAGCTACAGGGCTGAGGAAAGGGACCCATTTAAGATGACTGAAAAGGAATACTTAGTAGGACAGAAGGAAAGCTGGAAGAGAGTTTGGCTGAGCCAGCTTCCATGGGAAGGCTGCATGGACGGAGAGATGCCCATCCAGCACCCGTTTTTTCAGCCATCCCAGTTCAAGTGCCAGACCTGTGAGTAAAAATGCCATCTTGTGTTTTCCAGCGTGGGTGTGGTGCTCTGCTCCATGAACACATCTTTGTCTCAATGCTCTACTGTCTCTAAGGTACTGGCCTCAACCTCATCATCCAAGATAGTGGCATGATGTTTCTGGCAGGCGGGTGAAGGAAGGTAAAAAGAAGAAGAAACCAAGGGCATACATCAGCTGTCTCTTAAGATAGGTTCCTGCAAACTTATGAGGCTCTTACACAAAAATTCTCATTCTATCTCACTGGTCAGAACTTAGTCACATGGCTATATAAACTTGCAAGGAGGACTGAAAAATGTAACATCTATTCAGAGAAACCATATACTTAATAAAAAATTCAGTTACTATTAAAGATAAGCAGCAACCATGGTGTCTCCCATACCAAGGCAATGGCATCACTAGGGGAAATCATGGCTTCATTTAAGTTCAAGTATTCTTAGAAAAGAGTAAATGTATAAAGAAATTTTACCAGCTTGTAATAAAAAAAAAACTAAAGAGCTCATTTACATCATTATCCTAAATTATAAGGATTTTGGTCTTCTATCCTCCTTACTAGAAAATGTTCCTAATATTTCCAAGAGTTTTTTCTTCCTAAATATCTCTGACACTTTCCAGGGGAGTGTATAAATGTTCATGGACCATTTCTTACCATTGCTCTCATGCTGCTTCCTGCTAGGGGAGCCAAAACTGATGTCCTCCTTGTGGGTGGACATCATACTGATCACTCTCTCTTAGTCCTCCTTTGTCAGCCTCAACGGATCAAGAAATTTTCCGCTGAAGGCTCTGTGTTCCTTGCAGTCATGGATCTCAGTTGATTTGTCCCAGCAACAACAGCATCATGAGTGATAAAAGCTCTTTCAATTCAGAGCCCCAACCTGCTGTGGCCCATAAAGTACACTCATATTACCAAAATTAATCACACTGGTAATAATACAATTTTCAACAATGTGTGGAGGTGGGACCAGTACTCTCAACTCACCCACAGCTTTTATAAACAGACATACTCATGCTTCCAAACTCCTTCCACTCTTATAATTAAGTTCCCTCTCAGGGGACCTATTGTTCTTAGTTAGAATCTACCTTTGATCATAACATTACCAGTTAATTGACCTGTTTTAATATCTTTGAATTAAAGATATTTAATAGCTTTGAATTAAAAGGGGTCATGAACTTATGGGTTCAGTCCCCTTTTCCCCACAAGTCTTACTTGTCATTTGTGCATTTATTTTCACAAATAGTGAAAAAGAAGAAGGGAATTTGCTAACCTGGAAGTATCCAACTCTGAAATAAATGCACATGAATGTATTGGGAAAGGCATGGTAGAAGTCCATGAGTGAATGATTTCTTAGCTCAAAGACCATTAATTCTGTGCCCTTTGACACTAGACAGAGGATTCCAAATGAGTTAGTACAAGGGTCTAGGAAAGAGAGGTCGGCAAGAGATGGTCTGGCCAGGGTAGCAGAGGTCTGTGACAGGGGTGATGAGGCATGATGGATACAGACAGCAGACTGGAGAAGCACCTGTGTTGGGTGGTGATTATGTATCACAAGGGAAAGGGATGGCATTTGGAATGGGACCAGAGTCACCAGAAATGAGAGAATACTAATTTCCAAAAAATTGGGAGGGCTCTAGAATCTGATTTCTTTTTTGGTTTTCCCCAAGGCCTGTAATCCAAATGAGCATTTTAAAATTATTTCCCAGAATACTTTTAATGATTACAATTCCTAATTAGTTAATTTTAGCATCAGTTCTAAAGAAATGACAGTTCCCTGTGATTAAAAAAAAACACATCATAGTAATTAACTGCTTTTGAATATATTACCTATATTCCAGAGGGATATTAGACATTTTCCCTACCCTCAAATATTTTCTTCTATAAGTGTCCATTGTGTATGTCTTGGGTCTTTAGAATTTTAACCTTTTGATAGGGGTTAGTTAGCAAAGAAGTTAATTACCTTACATTAGGGAATAAGAGGATGGTATATGATCTCATTACTACATCCACATATGGCAGACAGGTGGACATCAGAACCTACCCGCTGTTTTGTGGATAGAGAAGAGCAAGGAGAATGCAGTATAAGCTGCAGAGAAAAGTATCCAAAAACATGGTCACTGACAACTGGTGATTGCTGACGTGGTCACTATACTGGAAGAGAGTTTCCCAACAGGACCACAGAGTAGAGCAACAGGGGACCCAGTACTACATTCCCTGGGACTATATGTCTCAGTCCAGGCAAGCAGCCCTGGAGAACTGGCTCCAAGAAGTGGGATCAGAGGTCCCGGTATCAGAATGACAGTCCCTCAGGAGGGTTGGAAAAAGCAAGTCACTAAGAAGTCCTTGAAGGACACCAAAGAAGATAATCAAGCATATAGAATAAAATAGAAATATTCTGTATAATTACAACTGAGTGATAAAGTCAGGGCTTGAAAGATCCATGAAGTGAACTCATCTATAAAGTTCCCCATAGATGATGCAGGGAGTCAAGTACAGGGAATTGTAGGCTCATCCCAGATCCCTTGGAAAATCCACTTTGCATGACTACATCATTCCATGTTTACTACTCCTTGACCATAAGCACCTGCTGACTTACAGCAGAGAACTTCCTCTTGTGTCTCTTCTCTTCTCCTACTAGATGGTTGCACAGCTGTGCTGAAAAAAAAGACTAATTAATAGAACAATAAGGAGTATTTTAGTGTGAGGCTATGCTAAATGCTTCACACATATTGCCTCATTTAATTCTTAAATATTAGAATACTATACGTATTAGGAAACTGAAATAGAGCAACTGGGATTTGGGTCTGTTTTTCTTGAAAGTTTTTAGCACATGATTTTTCTATATATAAAAATGCATACCTAAAATGCGGGGCAACCAGTTTCTTACCGTACCTCCCTCTCAATCACGCAATTAAAAAAATGTATGATATTTGACATTTTTGAGACTTCTTTTCATGTTGGCTTCAGCTTGTTAATAATTTTGTTAATAACTGTGATTTTGGACATCTCCAATGAGGAGTGGGCTATAGGGGATGATACAGCATCATAGATAACCATGTAGCCTTCAGCTTCCAGTAGATCTTGGTTTCAGTCTAGTTTGTCATTATATCAGATGTGTCTTCAGGAAAGTCACACATCTTCTCTAAGTCACATCTTCCTCATCTATGAAATTGGAATAATAAATAAAAGAAGGTTATTTTGAGTATCAAATGAGATTATGTGTAGAAAGAGGCAGGGTTGCTGCTATGTAGAGCTTAATGTCTAGTAGGGGGTGGATAAACAAACTGAAAAACCAATAAAACCAACCCAAAATAAAGATCACAACATATGTTAATAAATTATAACAAGTTTTGTGAAAAATAATGATTTTGAGACATAAAGATCACGGAATATGATTTAAATTATACTCATATTTTATCTTATATGCAGTTAGAAGCTTTTGAAAAAAGTGAATGACCTCAGATTTTCACTTTTAAATTGATCATTTCAGCTGCTGTGTGGAAAATGGATTGGAGAGAGGAGGGGGAAAAAAAAGCAAATGCTGGGAGCCCGGGTAAGCAAAAGAGTACAAAGACAGATTTGGATGGAGTCAAGTAATATTTTGGAAGTTTATTCGGCAGGCCTTTATGATGGATTAGATATAGCAGTTAAGGTGAAGTATCTGCCTGTCAAGGATGGTTGTTAGATTTCTGGCTTTAACAGTTGAGGTTGGAAAGTCTAGAGGTGCAGCAGTTTGGTGTGGAAAAGAGAGGATCAAGAGCTAAGCTTTTGAAATGTTTAAATCTTAGGAACATTTGAGATATCCAAGCAGATGTATAGAATAGCAATGGGCTGTCCTGTCTGAAGTCTGTACTAAAAGTATATGTGGTAAGCACCAGAATTTGTATGGTTTCATAGTCGTAAGAAAGGATGAGATCACTGAAGGAGTGTGTAGAGAAGAGCGTATAACTAACTGGCTCTGTAAGTAAAAATGCCTTTTTAATAATTCTCTTATGTGTCAAGTTCCCAGGCTAGTAAGAATTGCTGACTAGAACTTTGTAATTTTCTGTTGCACTGATGCATTCTCTTTTGAGTTCCCACCCCCCACCCCAGAAACAACAGAACCTCCTTGCAGCCATGAGATAACTACAAAGCCTTGCACTACTTGTTTGCCCAGAAAAGACAAGATAGGTGACATCCCACCACAGGCCGTGCCCAAGGACCTGCAGAGCAGCCCACTCCCTGCATCTCACCTGCGCACAAGACTGAAAGAATGGCCAGTGAACCACTGGCTCATTACACTACTAAAATCCCCACCCTGGGAGGGACTTACCTGCCATTTTTTGATCATGGGATGTATGTGATAGCATGATTTCTCACTGAGCTGTGTGTCCTGCTCTCTGCCCCAAACATGAAACAATTCTCACTCCCCTCATGCATCATTCATTTCACCTCCAGAAAAAACCCTGATCTAGTTGGTCAGGGGGGTGGATTTGAGGCAGTCCATCCCTTCCACCTCCTGGTTGACATGTCCTCCACAATAAATCTCCTTTCTTCCTTGACAATACTCATTGTCTCAGTAATTGGCTTTCTGTGTGTCAAGCAACAGAAAGAGGACCTCCCTCCAAATTCAGGCTTGTTAACAAGGGTAGAAAACTGAGCCCTAAAGACATCCAATATTAGAAAGTAGGGAAACTTTAAAAAAAAAAATCTTAAGAATGACACACATGCACAAAAATGCGGATTCATTGTCTGTACAATACAATTTTATATGTCAATAGAAAGTTTAGTTTTCTATTTTTTCTTAGTTGCATCTTATTTTTTTTAACAAGATGAACATTTCTGGTTAGAGTTCATGATTCTTCCTTCCCTGGTGTCTTGTATTGCAAGAGTCCAAAAAGTGTTTTTGATTTATATGAGAAAAGGAGTGATAAAATAAAAATTCTAACTTACATCAGAGCACTAAAAGTCATCTTACCTTCCGTATTAAATCCTACTAGCCTTAAATAGGCCATTAGGAAGATTTTCACCCACCTTTTCATGTAAGAGCGAAGAAAACTTCATGGCAAAACCATTTTCTTCCTTCTCTACTTAAATCAGATATCTTATTTGTTAATAGATTAGGGCCATTCAATTGCAATAAAGACTCTAAATCAGAGGTTGACAAAATGGGCAAGTATCTGATTATGTTTTTGGACCTATTCAATGGCTAATCAAAACTATAATTTTTACTTGATTACATTTAAGAAGGATAACACTTCAGTTTTGTATCAGTTAATCATGAAACCAAAAAAATCTATTAAAATACTTCATAGCCTTTACACCACCTGCCCACAGGTACAGTAATTACTGAAAGGCAAAGAGAAGAGTAGGGAGTAAGATTATTTCTAAGAGGGTTTTAGTTTTAATACTTAGTTAAATTATGGCTACAGGGTTGGTGAGACAGATCTATAGGATAAATGAAAAAGGTTTAATGGAATATGACATTTAGGTTTAGAAGTAAGAAATATTTATCATCTGACTGTGGTGATGTTTTTACTTCCAGTTTTTCCATCTATTTAATTTGGGGAATTGGAATTTCATGAGGTGAGCCTTTTGACCAAAAAGAACACAACACTATTCTTTTGGGTCACCTGTTTATTGTACTGCTCTGAGTCAATTATGTAAATTTCAAGATGTGTGTTTGCTCTTAAATTTCTAACATTATTGAAAAAGTAGTCAATAGATATTATTGTTTCTTAATAGTTATTAGTATTTTAATATATCAAGTATATATATACTTGATACTTATGTATTACTTGTGTGTGTGTATATATATATAAGTGTATATATATATATATATATATACTTTATACTTGTATATCAAGTATAAAGCAAAAATGTCCCATAATCCTGCTTCCTAGATAATTACAGTTGACATAAAAATATAAGGAGCAATATATGAACACTGGTAGAAAATGCAAATGTACTATGAGGAGTTAAGTGAAAAGTAAAACCTTCATCCTCCAAACCCCAGAGGGTTGTCAGAAAGACTAAATTAGTTCATATAAAATGACTATAACAGAGACCAAGTGCATAAAACATTAGTATATGTTAGCTATTGCTATTTTTCTTCTAATATCACTAACTAAAGATATTCTTGTTGTTTTAAAACATGTAACATGTGTTCAGTTTACTGATGCTATGGTGCATTTTGGCTTCCTATTATTCTATTCTGCATTATTTGCTTTTGTAAAAATTCTACCTTTAAAAGAGCCAGTTCTCCTACTTATAATTCTCCTAATTACCAATTTGCCTAACATAAAACCCCCTTCAGCATTTTGAAATCCATTTAGTGTTTGTGAATTTTCGTCACATTTTAAACTATTTACAGGTTTTTAAAAATGAATGTATTTACTGTGTCAAATAATTATAGGAAATAAAAAATGATCAAATTTACAGTATTTTTGCATTGGGGGTTGTTTTGCATCTCACATCTTCCTAGTTCTTTCCATTTTCATGACTTTAAAAAAAAACTCTTTTTCCTAAAAAACATTAAAAATAGCATATGATTACTGATCATATGAAATATTTCATATGATGTTTCAGTCATATAATTGATTATGATATAGTCCTGACCAAAATAATAAGCAAATTGGAATATTTATAACTCTCTTTGAAGGAATAGTAAGATTTAACCCATAAATCTGGGTGCAAATACACTCTGTATATTATTGAATTTTATAATCCAGTACTAGTCAATGAATTTGAGATCTTTTTAAAATACTGAGTGAAATAAAATTGTGATCTATTTTCTCATTTCTTTGACAATACTTTTGATTAATGTCAATTCCTCACTAAACAGAATTTAGTATTTGGTCGATTTATAAGCACTTGATATATACACCAGAGATACAGAACATAGAAAATTAGCCTTAATTTATGAAGACTAATCACAGAGAGTATGAAATATCTTTTACAAAACTGTCATATTTGATAAGTGCTTGTTACTAGAATGAGAATGGGTTTCTGAAAAACTGATAAAAATTCCTTAAAGTTTTCAATAGTCAGTAAAATAGCAAGATATGCCCCCTCCATGAATATACCAATGCCATCATTTATGTAATACTGCAAAACTGCAGAACTATTTTACACATTTGTAATAAGTATTCATATTAGAAATCCCTTTGTAAAAATTAATGATAAAAGCCCATGAGATAACATAAAGATGCTAAAAAAATATTGGCCTCCAAAATGACTGCAAAAAAGACATTGAATTTAGGAAGTATGCATTAGGCAATGAGATGTAGTTTTGGTTTTTCAAACAGCTTTTTTTTTTTTATTTTTTTGGAGAGTATACTTAGAAATGGGCTTTCCTAAAGCCAGATATTATAAAAATACTTAGCTAAATTTTTTTTATGACCAATTCAAGTGTCTACTAGAAGGTAATATCTGTGAAGACAGGATTTTTGCCTGTTTCTTCACTGCTATTTCTCCAGCATCTAGAAGAGGGTCTGAAACATATAGCAGAGGCTCCAAAGACATTGATTGAATAAAAGAACACATAAATCTGTTTATAACCAAGTTGAATTTTTTCCAGGCTAAACTTACTGGAGCAAAATTGAACACAGTAGAACTTTGGGATGTCTACAGTCCTTTGGTCTGAATATTGAAGTTGATCCAAAATAAGTAAGGAAAACTTTGATCCTGTTCATGGTTAATCTCTGAACAGAGGCAGGGCACATACTTGTGTAAGGTGAAATTTTAGTGAGATGGTGCTGTCTTATAAAACCCTAGCTCTAATGTCGAGGCATACAGGTTGTTTTTTAACTAAAAACACAAAGGACCAGTAGTTCAGGGAACATAGAGAAAACTGATTGCCACTTTCAGCTGTCAAAGCTTACCTGGAGAACTAACCTCTCAATAAGTCTTTAAGCAAAAACATTGTTTTATATCTGAAGATATTATAAGAAATGTCCTTAAAATGTTGTATTTTTATAAGTTAGTCATTGGTAACTTTTTATTACATTACATTAGGGGATTTTATTTCAGGCTGAATGTTAGGATTGGCTGCTTTTGTTTAATGGACCTTATAAATTTTCTAATGGATCAACTGACCATGTTTGCAATTTTATGTTGTCTATTAAAAAGCTTACAGATAAACTTCTAAGCCACCTATTGCAATGTGATTGTTTTGGTCTCAATGTCTATTTATTTGTCCATGTTTGCATGTACATGTGTTTAGTGTTCACTTCTGGCATGATTTTACATCTTATCCTTGTTTTGTTTTATTTTTTCCTCACATACATTTAATTTATCGTCTTAATAAAATACACATGTTCTTATAAAGTAAATTAAATGAATTGTGGAACAATGTGGGAATTATTAATCGGTTATTGGCTAGTAAATAAAAATAAATGAAACAACTTTAATTAAAAAATAGGAATAAAGTCAATTAAGAAAATGACTGGGTTATAAATGACTTTACAATTGGCAAGATGGTTCTATCATTATTGAAAAGGATGATGTACCCCACAGAGGACAGCTCGACTTCAAGATATAAAGTTTTATGGAGAGAGAACTTTGTAAATTTGTAAAATATCTCCTAATTTTGTTCATTTGTGGTCAATCCTATTCTTATGTAAAGGTAAGTGTAAAGAGGAAGCGAAAGTAATGCCAAAAGAATAAATAAATAAATAGATTGATAACACCAATGTAAGAAGGAGATAAAGATCTTCAAGAGTGTTCGCTCTGTGGTCCTCAGTGTGTCCTGAGATCATTGAGATGTCTCCAGAGAGTAGCTGACAACAGAAGTAGACATCCCAGGGAATGCTTTCCAGGTTGATAGGGAAGAGCTTGTTGGAAAAGGGTTCTCATAGCCACTTAACGGTTGAGACTCTCTCCTGTCTCTGATCATATCTCATTGCACTGGATTTCAGGTTTCTAAATTGTCTTGGAGCTGACTCTTTCTTGTGGTCATATGAGGAGCTCCATTATTCACGCTTTAATTACCTGCCCAAATACCACCTCCCAGAACAGGGGTTATATCTGACTACTGTATCCTGGGCACATCCACTGATACTATCTTAGCGTCCTATTCCAGGCAGGACAGGTAAGACCATATATCACAGATTTAGAAAAGGCCTCAGGGTAGTCCTTCTGCCTGAGCTGGCAGATGGAGCAGTCCTTCAGGCTCTGAGGAAAAGCTTAGCCAGGCAGGTTGTAAATGACCAGGGAGGTTTCTGCAGGGTTGTATTTCTTTGGGACTGGACGGCAGATGACCTTTAGATTCCTGAGAAGCTTCCTGATAAGTATTATATTATGACTTTACTTCACCAAATTCCCCCTTTCCTCCTAAGTATTCAACCAGACACTCCTCATTTATAGAACTCATAAAATTCCCACTCATGGATGAAACTAATTATTCCCTAGTTTCAGACCTGTATTCTGCTGCCTCCACTTTTTAGTATGACAAGTAGAATTGGGACAAAATTGTTATAGATAGCACCGAGGAATCCTGCTATGGACTCAGAGGTCAGGCAGTGCCCTTTTCCCCTTCTATGACACAAATCAATTTATATCCTCCTAAAATTCACAATTTAAAAGATTTTGTTTTGCATGCCACACAAAGCCACTGTGTTTCCTTTAAATTTTGTCTCCTTTCAGTTTTATTAATATAAACTATCTGGTTTGAAGCAATTATTAAGAAATAATGTTGGCTCAGTGGTCTTGGAGTCCCTAGCATAGAAAACAATTTTTCTGGTTTGTTTATTTGTTAGGGTGTTTTTTTTCTCTCTCTCAAGTATAAAATAGGAAAGAAGGGAAAATCATCAAGGACATTACCATTTAAGCACAACCTACTGAATTTCGAATTTTGGCATGTTTCCAGGTAGGAGGATGAAGACAAGAGGGATGACGAAAATGTTTTCTGAATTACCTGACAAACTTTTAAAGATATATCATACTCATTTTCTTGATTCCTTATGGTTTGGGTGAAAGAAACAAGGAACAGAATGGTCGTGGTGAGCAAGTAGTTCTGTGTACTTCAACTTTTTCTGGTTAGAAAGCACTGGAGTAAACATTTGACATTTTGAGATAAGGTATTTGCTAATTTACAACATTGCTTGTGCTGAGCCTTGGCTTGTTTGCTCTCAGATCCATTGCTTCTTTACTCAGTATCACTGGATGGGGAGTTGTGGGGCTGAGAGAGGAGGGGCAATCCCTGCAGGCTGTGTTTCCTAGGCTCTTGTGTTAGCTGATTTTAGCCAAAGAGAGGCACTGACAGAAGATCAGAGGGAGGGTGAAGGGGAAAAGCCAGGTCTTTCCCCTTCTCTGTATGACTCAGGCAGCATCTCTCTTGGTGCCTGAGTCTCTTCCATAGTCCTGGTTCTCAGTTGGATACATCTGCTCTGGTTTCACATTCTTCCAGGTGGCCCTGCCCATGGGCTCTAGTGACCTGTCTCCCCCAGGCTGTCTGCTGCTGCTAATCTTTAGGTTGATTCACCAACCCTATTTGTCCCTCAGTTCTCTTTCATCATCTGGGGACAAAGTCCCTGTATTAAGTTTCCTCTGGTTTAAATACTTAGTATAATTTTTATTTTTCTGTTTCAAACTAAATGGTATATGATCATAGCATTTAGCTTACGCATAAAATCAAGAAAACTGAAAAGTAAAGGTAGATCTTCTCTGTTAGTTAATATTCATTCAATCAGAAGATGGAGCAAGCCTACCAAAATTTCTTAAGGAAAATAATGTTATTTAATGGCTCTCATAACCAAAAGACTAAGAATTGCCCCTTGATTTGGAGGCCTAATGGTGTTAGCAGAATTCATCTCACTAGGTTGACTTCTTGTTTGTTTCTTTTGTTCCCTTTAGGTTGGCCCCATTCTTAGACTTAGTCTCACTTTATCATAATACAAGTTTCAAAAAAAAAAAAAAAGAATTAACTTTCCTAATAGCTACCAACCTCCTTGAGGGGGCCAGTCTCAGTCATTGGGTCAGCTCCTGTGGCTTTGCCCACTTCAGTGATTAAGTCACCAGCAGACCCACGTGATCTACCTTCTGTCCTGCCCTCCAAGCCAGGTTCCATCATGTCTTGGTCCAGTCTCTCTTTTTATTGATTTCATCAGAGGGAGGAAGGTGTTGCAAGAGCTTGTCCTGTGATCTGTGAAGCTCAAACAAAGCCCTATGACATGGAAAGAACTGCATTTCCTAATTACAAACTATGGTCACTAATGGCTTGCAATGAACATGTACTCATCAGGCGATGAAATAAATGAGTAACCACTTTGTTCTGAAATGTAAATAGAGGTTTATTAATTACTCGTCTTTAATAGAAATTTAAGTTGCCTTTAAACCTTTAAGTGTAACATGAATTCACAAAAATAAATTTCATAACTCTGAAAGCAGAAAAGCTAGGCCCTAGGCTATGAGACTTGTGTGATTTTAGGGGGCCAATAAATCATACTTTTTCTCGCTTGAGTTTGAAAAAATTTATATAAATAGATAAAAGAATCAGAAAAACAGAGAATGGAATACTGTTTTTATTATTGGAAAGGCTAAAATGGTCTCTCCAGAGCAGATACAGGACTATTGCCTTGTATCTCTGCACCTTCAAACAGTGAATGAGATGGGCCTTTAGAACTGCTTCTAGAAAGTAGGTCTTAGTCCTGACCCATGTGTGGTTGTTCCCTGAAACAAGAATGGAGAAGAATGCACTCATCCTAGTTAATCCAAACAGAGAGAGGAGAAAAGGCATGAGTTGAGCATGCTCAATTATTTTTCATTTCCACCAGTGAGATGTCAATCTTCCCTGTAGGAGTGGGTAGAAATTATCAGGTGGTAGAGATTTTTATTTTCTGGGCTCAGGCTACAATGCTAGAGTGGAAATGAAAGGGTCCTTGTACAAGCACCTATAAAATATGTGTAATGTTTTTTATATACAAATATTTTACAATTGGATCAGGTCTCAATCAATTTACTTACTAAGTACAATAAGATCTGAAACACGTAGCAAATGATTCCAAAAAAATCAGCATCATGACAATCACTTGAGTAGGAGTCTAATACCGAATCCTTACTGAAATTAGCACAAGAAATGATTGTAGGTAATGATCTGGCCATTATTATTATTGTCTGCTGATTGTAAGAAGCACAGATAAGATTTTGGAACCTTATTCTAGAAGCATATCATATCAATCAAAAGAAATTATTTTGACATTAAATGTTACTGTTTTCCCATAGGGAGTTTAATGTTATTTTACACAACTAATAAAAATAAAATTTACAATCATAAAACAGAGAGACAAGGCTTTTGGTTCAGTTAGCATCACAAAAGCCAGAGAGAAAAAAAAAATCCTTGGAATCAAGCTTTCTTCTATTTGGATTAATGGGCAGAGATTAAGGCAGTACCCTTCAAACTAAGACATTTTAATTTTTTCACAGAAATTTGTGAAAAAAGTTTAACCACTAGAAATGATGGTCACAAAATTAAAGATTCTGGGTGGGAAGTAGGGTGCATTTTTTGGTAAATATGCCACACTTCAAACATGGCTTGGGTCCCAGTGCTTAAGAAGCCTTATTCTATAATACAAACACGAATAGCTCTAACTTGTACTGGCTTGTTTGCTGTTGTTGACAAAGCCTTTTTAGAATAGGCTGTGTTTACACAAGGCAACAATCAACCCAAGTGCCTTGTGTAAACACAAACTTTGACCTGCAAAGGGTATCCTGAGTTTTGCTTTCAGAAGCTTCCCTAGCACCTCTTCTATGTCATAGTTAATGTTAAACAGCAGACCGAGACCTGCAGTTCCCTCCAAGACTTTCCACCACTTTCTGAACACGTCCAAGGATGCTACCACAAGTTCTTCCCAGCCAGCGCTCCACCCCAGTGGGAGGCATCCGCCAAGATTCTTTTCTAATCTGCTTGGATTCCCAAGGGGTGTCATTTCCTTCACATGCATCATCTTACTGACAGTGTTGGTCACTATATTTTTTTGCTTCCTATTGTTGACCCTGAACAATTTCACTGGGTCTGTGGTGCCACAGAGATTTTGGATGAAATCAGACACTGTGTGGTCTTGTAATTCTCTTTCTCATACACACTGCAACTCCACCCTCCTTCCTTTCCCCACCAAATCCTCCCTCTCTTCCCAGCCATTCTCATTCTCAGCCAGGCCTTTGGGCCCAAGGCCCCTGATTCACTCTGAAGCTTTTACCACTCAAGCTTGTCCTACCAGAATGAGCCTTGTTTCTTGCACATTCCCAGGCCTGTGATGTTTATCAGTAGGGACTGGCCTATGTGTCTGCACATTCTAGAAAATACACGAAAATTCATGCGCACACATGTGCATGTACACACATGCACATACACACACACACACTGCGTCTCGTAGTGCCTTTACGTTGCTATAAAGGAGTACTTGAGGTTGGATAATTTATAAAGAAAAGAGGTTTATTTGGTTTATGGTTCTGCAGGCTGTACAAGAAGCATGGTGCCAGCATCTGCTTCTGGTGAGGGCTTCAGGAAGCTTCCACTTCTGGCGGAAGGTGAAGGGAGCCAGCGTGTTCACTTAAGAGTGAGGAAGCGAGAGAGAGGAGGGAGATGTCAGATTCTTTTAAACAACCAGCTCTTGTATCCTTATTACCGTGAGGAGGGTGACAAGCCATTCCTGAGGGATCTGCCCCCATGACCAAAACACCTCCCAATTAGGCCCCACCTCCAACATCCCAATGAAATCAAATTTCAACATGAGGTTTTGGGGACAAACATTCAAACTATAGCACCATGTGGCTAGATTTAACTGAGACCCTTATACTGCCAGCATCAAAACCTGTTATCTTATTCTTCACATGCAGCAGGAGATGGAGTCAGTGTTGTATTTGCTTGTTACTGTTCAGATAGCTGGTCTGTCTAATCTTCTCATAGCTAGCCACCTCCAATCTTGTGATATATATATATATCACATATATAATGAAACTACCACATACATGGTGTGTGTGTAGATATGTAAAATATATACATAATTAAACTACCATTCTATAGCAAGCTAGAGTAAGTTAGCTGCCAGAAGCGTAGGCAGAAGAATAAATGGTGAAGCACAGAGCTTGAGAAACTGGGTGCTCAATGCCTTGTTGAATAAATGATTGAATAAAGAAATCTTAATTAAAAATGCTCTAAGAAATTAGCTAGGGCCTCTCAAACAAAATGCCTACCTGCAATTCTTCCAAATGGCCCTTGTTGGGTTAGCATAAGTCCAAGAGATTAGCAGAGAGTTAAGACATAATGCTCGTGAGAAAGGAAATTGCAGTATCTTTAATAAAATCATATAATTATGACTATTAAAAACTAGATATTAATACATATTGACCACTAATTACCTACATTCACATATTAGAAAGGGATTTTTAAGTGAAAACTACAAGTTGGCTCAGATAAATACCTTCTTATTTACATATGCTTGTTTCCAACTGCTCTTTAAATGCTGCTCACTCTGGTTTTCTTCTTCGTAGAGGTTAGAGGTCTTCCCTGTCATTCTTGAAGTGGGCAGCAAGGCCACAGAGCTTTCTGTGAGAATGACCTCTGCTAACTGCTTGGCCTTATCTGAAATCGTTGTTTTTTTTCGTCTTTTTGGTGCTTCTCATGCTTCTGACTGCTGGATTTCTTCCCACTTTTTAACTCTCCATTTCATTTTTACAGAAGGAAATGTAAATCTCTTTTCTATTCTCACTCTCTTTTTCTCTTTGCTTTATTATTTGTTAAGAATATTAATAGTCTTTATTTTTTTACAGCAGTTTTAAGTTCACAGAAAAACTAGCGGGTAGTAAGGAGTTCGTTCCTACATTTCATCCCCACCCCAGTCTTTCCACCATCAACATTCCGCACTAGAGCGGTACATTTGTTACAGTCGAGCAAACCTGGACACAACATTACCAACCAGAGTCCATGGCTTACATTAGAGTCTGCTTTTGGTGTTGTACATTCCATAGGTTAGACCAGTGGTCCCAACCTTTCTGACACACCAGACCAGTTTCATGGAGGACAATTTTCCACGGTCCCAGGGGTTGGGGGATGGTTTTGGGATGATTCAAACTCATTACATTTATTGTTGACTTTATTTCTATTATTATAATATATAATGAAATAATTATGCAACTCACCATAATGCAGAATTAGTAGAAGCCCTGAGCTCGTTTTCCTGCAACTAGACCTATCTGGGGGTGATGGGAGACAGTGATACCCAAAGTGTGTTGCTTATGTATGCATAGTCTACTCCATAATCTCGTTTTGGTTGCTGTCACTGCAGAAAGCCTTGCTCCACAAAGTAGGATGTTGGAAATAGAAGCAGGCTTTTCAGTGTTTTCATGGCAATCTCAGGATATTCTGCCTTGACTTTAATCCAGAAGGTATGGAGATTTGAAGTTGTCTCAAACATACTTTTAAGGCCACTGTCATTTGTGATCTCAAGCAGTTGATCCTCTTCTAGCACGGACAAAGTCAATTCACCCGGCTTATTCACAAATGGGTTGCGATCCATTCCTTCCCAATTCAGGGGTCTTTTGTGGTTGGGAAATAATGCTCAAACTCTTTTGAAAGTTGAGGTAGGTGATCATGCGCCAGCTGGGAGAAAGAAGGCCCAGGCCCAGTCTCTTTCAAAATCTCTGCTAGTGCTTGAAATATGTCAAATATCCCAATGTTCACTTTTCACCCCCATAATTCCAGTTTGGCTTTGAATGCAGCCACTTTATCTGCTGACTTAAACACAATTGTTGTTCTCCCCTGAAGTGACAGATTAAGTTCATTGAGTAGGCTGAATATGTCACTCAACTGAGCAAGTTTTGTGACCAATTCTGTGTCACTAAAATGTACTGCCAATGGTGACTGTTTTTCTAAAAGAAATCTCTGGAGCAGCTCTTGTAACTCAAAAACTCTGGCCAGTGGTCTACGTTTTGAAAGCTTTCTCACTTCTGTTTATAAAAGAAAACGTAAAAGACTACAGAACAGACATCCAGTTGGGGGTGAGAGATGTCATCATCGTATCTTCTTCAGACTTCACCTGCAAACATTTCTCCATGGCAGAAGCACCTTGATAAAAACAGAGCTGCCTGAAGTTTTCCTTCAAGACTTTCCTTTAGATTCCAGGTGATTCTCATGGAAATTGAAGATATTACCAGGAATATAGAGTCACTATTTGTAAATGCTAGAATGCTAAAAATTTTCTTTGGAATAGCCACTCATTTGGATTCTTCTCTTTGAAAACTACTTTCACAAGGATCTTACTCTTGTAAAAATGTGACACTAGGACACAAGGTACTGGCAGCTTCTGGTGCCTTTTTTCTGACAAGAGTGAGGATACGTAAGAGAGCTCACAAGAGAATATGGAGGCAGAAGCATGGAGGGGCTCAGAAAATCAAAGTGAAGGGTGCCAGAAAGCAAACTGGTCCATTTCACACATGTCCTAACGTTAGCATTGTCTCCAGGTCAGCATCTGACACTTCTGAGTTAATCCACATGTTCCCAGGATACTTGAGGATAACTCCTTTTTAACATTCTTAGAAAGAAGAGGGAACAGTGCTTCCTGCTAGTACTTTAAACTATCTCTACCCACATAGAATCATGGGACTTTGGCATCCTATTTTGTGGTATCAACAACTCCTACTCATCACCTTTCAACTTCTAGGAGAATATAATTAAAAACTTCAGAAAATAGAATAAAAGGAAATTCTACTGTGCAAAGAACAGTCATTAATTAATGAGCAAAATGCAAGTTGTGAACAAGAGAGCAGCATCTATACCAGGAAGCTTCCCTTGATCGAGCACAAGGTGTGAAACAGGAACTCCGTTGACTTGTGGGCATCTCCCTGGTGGGATAAATGAAAGGGCACTCAGACCACTGATAAGGGTACATTTTTGGAGGGGAAGGACCCTAAATCTCCATAACATTCCAAACCAATTGCGTTTTATGTATGTGCTGATAATGGTATCATGGATATTTTTAGCGGCATCTGATAGGTGTTCTGTCCTATATTCTTTCTGAATTCTTAATCAATACCTTTTTCTCTTAATTTGGTTTTTGCAACTATCTCAGAATTAAAAATGTGCATGTATATAATAACTGTAAGCCAAGAAACTATTTTTCCCAATCTTACAAATAGAAGTACTTTATTTTATTGAAAATTCACTTATTAAATAGTTTTTTAGCAAAAAGTTGGAAGGGAATAGTGGTGATCTGTAGCGTGAAAAGTGTTAGAGTTTTCCAGTTTGCCAGTATGACTTAGAGACAGGTGCTGTTTGCTTATCAGATATCACACAAGGAAAAGCCAGCAGAATCAAGGTCTACCAGTGACCCCAAAGGTGTCTGGATTCAGAAAGAATCTGACTTAGAAAGAAAGATATACCAGGGGAAACAATGGAAATATGTTGAAAATATGTTGTTTCAAGGCTGGTTTTCAATATGTCAATAAAGAATGCTGCTCTTCCCTCTTTCCTCAGCATCAGATTCTCAAATAAAAGCTAGGCATGAGCCACCTAGAATATTTATTTATTTATTTATTTATTTTTGGAGACAGAGTCTTGTTCTATCACCTGGGTTAGTGTGCCATGGCATCAGCCTAGCTCACAGCAACCTCAAACTCCCGAACTCAAGTGATCTTCCTGCCTCAACCTCCCGAGTAGCTGGGACTACAGGCGTATACCACCATGCCCGGCTAATATTTTCTATTTTAGTACAGATGGGGTCTCATTCTTGCTCAGGCTGATCTTGAACTTCTGAGCGCAAGCGATCCTCCTGCCTTGGTCTCCCAGAGTGCTAGGATTACAGGCACGAGTCACCGCACCAGGTCCGAGTCATCTAGAATAAAGACTGCACATCTCAGACTCCCTTACAATCAGATGACTAACTCTTGGTCAATGAGACACTTGCTTAAGTTGTCTGTGAAGGAAGCTCCTGTAAAGAGTCCTTAAAAAAAAAAAAGAGTTTAACTACCTCCTTTTTTTGTCTTCCTGCTGACTAGAATAAAGATATGACTGGTGCTAGCTTAGCCATTTTGGAGCATGATGTAGAAATTATGTATAGAAGATATCAAAAAAACAAGATAATGGAGACTTTGGCTTTGGTGATTGCATTTTCACAGTATCAGTTTGGCCTGGCCTGCCCACGTGGAATTATACATGGGACAGAATATGCTCTTCTTTAGCTGGGGAGAAATTTAGAACCATGGTAAAGAACAGAGTCTGAAACCAGAATAGGTTTAATCGACTCTTGACTGTATTTCTTACCAGCTGTGTGATCTTGAGCAAATTAACAAGTAGTGCCTCCATATACTCAGTTATAAAATGGTCTAATCAAATAACACCTAACTCACAAAGTTACTGTGAGGATTCAATAAGATAATGTATGTAAAATGCTTAGGGCAGTGTCTGGCACATCATAAGCCCTATATAAATAGTAGCTATTGTTATTTGAGCTATAATTATTTTTATATTTTTTATATCACAGAGGAAACTAATCCTATTTAATCTAAATTCTCTAGCGTGTATATTAGTAACTGGTACAAAGTGGGTATTTAATATTTTGAATGAATGGGTGAGCTGTTTCTGCTTACCGTTAAGTTCATGTGCTGTGACAGCCTGTACAGTGACTTTAAAGAACATTGTAGCATTAATTAGCCAATTGAATTATGAACAAACCAGTTAGAGACCAAAGTGGATTATTGGTCTTATATTTTGGCATTTATCTAGATACAACAATGTCTTTTGGCATAGAGCTGAAGGAATCAACAGTCATTCGCCACTCACTAGTATAGCAACTTCTCACCTGATCTCTGGTTTCAGTTCTCAACCCTGCCCAGCTATCATGGCATCAGGCTATTAATCCATTGCAGATTTCTCTGCTACTAGCAGGTAGGGCAGGCTACCTCTGTGCCACCAGCCATTAGTGTGCACTCAGAAAAGGCCAGTCCATTTGATATTAGCCAAAGCAAAAACCATAATTAAGAAAATCCACTGCCATGAAAATGTCATAAGGTATTGACTTAATTAAAACAAGTACCTACTAGATTATTTGCTAATTTAGGGGGAGGAGTACCTAGCCATTCTATTTCTTTCTAGTCATCAACCAAACCTTAAGAATTAGTTTTATTTTGTATGATATGCCTGTGTCTCTTCTCTCTGTGTATGACATGATTTTTAAAGGGGTGTTAGCTGGGACGTAGCATTTCCATTCTATTATTTTCCTAGATGAAAAACATTTCAACCTTCAGGGAAAGCATATGATATCTGCAATATTTATAGGTCCCCATTAAAAGCTTTGCTACCATATACAGCATGTAGTTAGTTTCAAGTTAATCTTTGTATTCATTCCATACATTTTCTTTAAAATTAATATAAATATATCCATCATACTATCTAGAATTTGACAGCCTTGCAAAGAAGATGGAAGATGTTATAGTAAAGGTAGAAAATTGATAAAGAAATTCATTTAACACAATTATATACCTGGTATCTTCTTTTCCTTATATGCACAGTTTAAAAAATTTCATTACTCATTGGCCCAATTTTACATTTAAATATGAATTCTTTTAATTTTACTTTGCAATCAGGTAAATTAGTGAGAAGGAGTCTAAACAATATGCTTTAATTGCGTTTATAAATTATTCTCTCTGTCCTTCATGAGTATTCTTTCTTTTTTAGATATTGAAATGCGGTGTCTAAATATAAAGTGCAGTAACATCTGGTTCTAATTGCTGGTTTGAATAATATAGACAGACCTTCAACATTTCATGCTTTTGAAAGGATGCGTTTAGTAGGAGGTACTGAGTCAAAGGTTGTAAAAATTTTGCACCACTAAAAATAGTTGAAATCTCGGATTCATTTAAGATGGAAATTACCACTTTCTGAGCAAATAATTTTTCTCAGCATAAGGTGTACGTATGCTACAAATGGTTCATCAAAATAATCTTTTTTGCTTTTTTTATATACCATAATTCTTATAAGCAGAGTGGTTTTATTTTCTACAGATTCCAAGTTTCACTCAAATTCAAAGTAAATATTGAATATAATGATCACTGAACCCATATGTTATGCAAAGTTTTGTGTTTGGGGTTATTTTATTTAGATCTATTCTATCACAGTAAGCTGGAGTAGGAGAATTCAATTTCCATCAAAGTGATGGGGCAGATAGGTTGTTATACTGGTAGTCATGTGTATGTGCATGTGTGTGTCTACCTGTGTATATCTTAGCTGTTGTGTATGTGATAGATACTATGTCTCACCAAAATGTCCTTAGGAGTGAATGTGTGTGTATATATATATATATATATATACATATTTTTACTTTTTTTTTGAGACAGAGTCTCTCTCTGTTGCCCTGGCTAGAGTGCCATGGCATCAGCCTAGCTCACAGCAACCTCAAACTCCTGGGCTCAAGCAATCCTTCTGTCTCAACCTCCCGAGTAGCTGGGACTATAGGCATGTGCCACCATGCCTGGCTAATTGTATATATATATATATATATATATATATATATATATATATTAGCTGTCCAGCTAATTTCTTACTATTTTTTTAGTAAAGACAGGGTCTCGTTCTTTCTCAGGCTGGTCTCGAACTCCTGACCTCTAGCGATCCTCCTGCCTCGGCCTCCCAGAGTGCTAGGATTACAGGCATGAGCCACCAAGCCCGACCAATGTATATGTATATTTTAAAGCTTTTTTCCTTCCTCTAATCATAAAGATCCTTCCCCAAAATATTTGTCCCACTCACAAGTCCCCTGTGAGCTTTCATTTCATGGCTTTGTTGCTACAATAACCTTTAAAAAGAAATGTCAATAGCAACAGACTTTCATATGAAAAGCACTCAATAAATAACTGTTGCATAAATACTTAATTCTTGATTAAATCAATGAAATAATCTAATGTTTTAGGACACTATACAATTATTCTATTTAGAATAAAATTTAATGTATTTTTGAATTTAAGATCTCCTTACAAAAATAAACAATTCTCCCTTCCTTGAAGGCCAGTGCCCCTGAGTTCTGTATGTCTAAGAAAAGATCTCTTTGTAATTTGTTGGCCATCTGAGACCATCTGGATCATGAGCATTCTGAGATTTTTAAAAGTGACCACTTATGAAATAGTATTACAATTTATATTGCCAGATTTCTAGTTTTAAATTATCAGTTATATCTCAGGTATGGTTACCATATAAAATGGACCAACCTCTCTGTCTGTAGCAGAACAGCAATGGCCTGAGGCTTAGAGGGCGGGGAGCCCACCAGGCTTAAGTGCCACAAAGGCTCCGGTGCCAAACTCGGGTAAAACACCTAGGTTATACTATTTGCTAGATGCATTACCTTGATCAATTTAACTAGCTTCTTTGGACCTCTGTTTTCTCATTTGTAAATAAGGATAATATTTATATCTACTTCACAGATTGCAGTGCTACCTAAATGAGTTAAATCACATAAACAGCCTATTATTACTGAAACTATTTTCTTACGACTTGACTAAGAAGCTAGGATCAAAGTAATCTCTCTATAGACATCTTCTAAACAGAAAGCATGGTCAGGAAGGCACGTATGGGAGTAGAGAATTAAAGGAAGATGATTTGAGCCAGCTTTAAACCAGCACCAGGAATAAATAACTCTCAGCAGGGTTTTTTTTTTTTTTGGAAATAGGCCAGAAGCAACTAGTCCTAGCTCAGAAATTTGACCCTCTGGGCCCAAAGATGTGGATCTATCCCAGAGTCTGGGGAGAAAAGAAGTTGCCACCCTCCAAGACCTCTTAGGAACCATATCTGCTAGGAGGTGGGCCCAGGATGTGATTCTCTTAAGATTTCAGTGGGTCTGGACCCTGGATGAGAGGAATGCTCTGATTCTTCTCATCATACTCATTTCCTCCCCCTCCTCCCAAATCAGTTCCTTCTCGAAGCAGAGACAGTGATCTTGGCTTAAAGAATTTCACAGTAGTCAATGGTTTTATAACACTCACATTACTACTTTATGCACTGTGAGAATGCCCCCCAAAATGTGGCTGCTAAAAATACTACTCCTGGTAATCTCAACTATGGCTAGCTTAAAGATAATTGGCTAAGCATATAACTAACATGGAATGAGATGGCACACTTTGTCAATTTTGATCAATGGCAATATTCAGAAATTAATATCTCCATTAAAGTTTTGCCCTATTATTCTTATTAGCATCATCTTTGTAGAAAATCTCATTTAATTTAGGGTGAAATTTTAGTCTTAGGCATGATTTACAGTTCATGCCACAACCTTAGCTTAGGCATCCATAATTTCTTTACTAAATTTGCAATAAACAGCTTCTGACCTAATTAGGAACCCTTCATCCAGGCTTCCAATCAGATCCCATATCACTGCCAAAGGTGTTTTTTTTTTTTTTTAAGTTTAGTTGGGTTTTTTGTTTTTGTTGTTGTTGTTTTTTAATAAGACTTCAAATCTGTTTTTATGGCTCATTCACTTAAAACTCTTCAGGAATTCCCTCTGCGATCCACAGAATAAAGCCCCAAACCCTATCTTCCTTATATGGTCGTACATAATGTGGTACGGCCTTTCTCTATACTCTCATCTCCTCAGGAAAAAACTGTGTTCTGCTCACATCCAGCTCTTTGCTGCATCCCATGCTCTTTCTCCTTCCTACGTGGTTGGCACACTGCTTTTCTACCTGGAATGCCCTCTCTCTGTTGCCTGTTGGGTGACCTCCTACTCATCCCTATTGCCTTTTCTGTGAGGCCTTCATAAACATCTCTGATCTGAGCTGGATGCTTATTTTGAATTTCTCTAGCAACTGTTCCCTACCTCAAATATAGCTTTCATCATTTTGTGCTCAACTGTTTGTTTATTCTTTGCTCCCCTCCTCACATCCATAAGTAAACTGTGACCCAGCTTTGTGAAGACAGAAACTGAGCCTGTTCATGTCTGTATTTCAAAGCAAGACACAGTAACTAACAAACAGTAGGTGCTGAATAAATGTGTTTAATGTGTTAAATGTGTTTGAATGAATTTTTTTAATCTAAATCATGTTGTCTGATCCTCAAAGTTCAATCATCAAAAAATGTGATGCTATCTGATAAAATTTAACTTGGAAATCCTCACTGGAAGGAGGCTATTTTAGATTTAACATAATTCTAAAAAGAGAATTGTGAGGGTGGAAGATGTGGCCGGGCTGTAAGTGTTTTCAACATCTTAGCAGGAAAGAATGCTCCCTCCTGAGCCCGGCATAGAGGTTTGTCCATTAATGACAGTTAGTGCTCACTGACACTCAGTGTGTCTTGGCCCCGGGAGGGACATGCCTACACAAGTAGGACAAGCTGCTGCTTTCCTTGTACATGCACCCATACAAAAGTTTAGATGAGCCGAAGCCTTTTTGCCCATCCTGTTCAATCTGATCTGTGTTTATGCCTATGTTTCTATGTGTTCTGTTGGCTCCCGATCCTAAATGATGCTTCAGAAAAGGATTCTTTGGTCATATAAACCTGGAAAATGCTGCAAACTTCATCTCCCTCTTAGAGATTCCACATGCATGTTAGCATATTAAAAAATCTGAGAAGTCTTGCAATGAAGAAACACATTTAACTTTGTTTAACCTATAATTTCCCAGACTAATATGACCATGAGACACTTGGTTTTCATAACATTCTTTAGCATTTTGTGAAAATTTTGTCCTATGAAACACACATTAGAAAACACTATTCTATGCCAAAGACACGTAAGAGTACAGGCCGCAGGCTCACCATTTCCTATCAGTCAAATTTTTCCAAATCTGATGCTACACCCCTTACTTCCATTCTCTTTGTTAACTATTCTATATCTGGCCACTTCCAATTTTAGAGAGCAAGGCATCAATTTGTCTACTTTTGTGTTATGAATGAGAGAATGGACTTCTAGGGGTACCCTATTGGTGTGTCTCTGCTAAACATCATCCATCATGACCAGGTGGGCTTCATCCCAGAGATGCAGGGTTGGTTCAACATACGCAAATCTATAAAGGTAATTCACCACATAAACAGAAGTAAAAACAAAGACCATATGATCCTCTCAATAGATGCAGGAAAAGCATTTGACAAAATTCAGCACCCTTTTATGATAAGAACACTTATCATACGCAATAGGCATAGACGGGACTTATCTTAAAATGATAAAAGCCATGTGCAACAAACCCACAGCCTGCATCATACTGAATGGGGAAAAATTGAAAGCATTTCCACCTAGAACTGGAGCCAGACAAGGTTGCCCTCTATCACCACTTCTATTGAGCATAGGGGCTGGAAGTCCTAGCCAGAGTAATCAAACAAGAGAAGGAAATCAAGGGCATCCAAATGGGGGCAGAAGAGGTCAAACTATCACTCTTTGCTGATGATATGATCTTATATCTAAAAAACCCCAAAGATTCTGCCAAGAGACTACTGGAATTGATAAGTAAGTTCGGCAAAATCTCAGGTTACAAAATCAATGTACAGAAATCAGTAGCATTCCTATACACCAACAACAGTCAAATTGAGAACCAAATAAAAACTCAATACCCTTCACACTAGCAATGAAGAAAACAAAATACCTAGGAATATATTTAACTAAGGAGGTGAAAGAACTCTATAGGGAGAACTATGAAACACTAAGGAATGAAATAGCAGAAGATGTAAATAGGTGGAAAACCATACCATGCTCTTGGGTTGGCAGAATAAACACTGTTAAAATGTCTATACTACCCAAAGTGATCTATAGAGTCAATGCAATTCCTATTAAAATGCCAACATCATTTTTTGTGGATCTAGAAAAAATAATTCTATGCTTCATATGGACACAAAATGAGATAATATTTTTTTCATAAAAATTATCAAAAGAATATTTTATTAAATGATTGCATGGCCACACAATGTAACAATAGCCATTAAAATTACACTTATAAGTTTATGTATTTATCTGGAAGATATTCATATATTTTTGACTGAGAAAAAGTAAAGTTAAAATGTATATACCCCATGATGACAATTTTTGTTAAAAATATATACATATATTACCTATGGATAAAAATGACATCTTCCCTGTATTCCCAGGGCTTGGAGATATGCTTGACTTATGGGTAATATTTAAATAACATTGAATAGATAGAAAAAATCTGGAAATATGACAAAATGATAACACTGTTTAATTAGTGGCATTACAGTTCATTTTTTTTGTTTACATTTGTTTTTATACAACAAACTTTATAATAAAAAAACATTTTTTTAATAAAAGTACAGCTTTTCGGTTAATAACATTTCCTAGCAAAGCAATAATCACCATTTAACTCACTGAGTCTGAGGTGCTTCTAAAAATGTTCAAATGAAGGTGCTTGGATCAACCATGCGTGTATTATTGAGCTACAGTTTTTTAAGTGGCTCAGACTCTATGTTCAGAATTTCCTGAATGCCTAAAGAATAGCTGCCCACCCACACACCCTATCGTGCTCAGCTTGGCAAGACTCTCTCATCACGTACTATATTTTCCAGGAACACATTCTATACAGAAAAGTGGCCCCCAAGGAGCAACTGAAGCGTGTGTGCAGGCACTTAGAATTGACATACTGTTGAGTGATCAGAAATTTATTTGGATAAATAGTCTGTAATATGGTCACGGACTTCTCATAATTCTGAAATCAATGAGGCCCTCGGTGGTTTTATTTCCCTCACTTTCAAGACAATGGGATTTGCATAGACTATGGATTTATTCATTAAATGCTGAATGTAAGAACTTGTCAACGCCGTCTTATTTGGGGACAACTGAGCATGGTTCCTTCTGGTAAATAATATGAACATAAAGTAAACATTGTAAGCTATGTTTGTTTCAATCTTCTTTGTGAGCAACTGCAAATTCAGATGCTGTTGCACTGAAGCAGATTCTACTCATAAAGTAGGGAAATGCCTGGCCTGCAATATTTCACTGCGGGATGCTGTGATGTCGGTGGCTCTTGCCAACACGTTCCACATTGGCAAAACTCCTATACTGTGTTCTCCAGGAAAAGAGGTACAACATTTCATCTAGGACATGGACTCTGGACTTAGAGAAAATTCTGGCTTTGATAATTGATAACATTTTTTAAAAAAATATTAGGTAGCTGGAAGCCAAGTAGCTTAACTTCCTCTGTGCCTCATTTTCCCCATCTGTAAAAAGGGAAACTCTCAATAGACACTTCATAGGGCTGTTGTGAAGATTGAAAGTGATAATGGTTGAAACATGCTTTAAAATGACTAGGAAAAAGGAACATTTTAAAAAGTAACTAGCACACACTAAGTGCTTAAAAATGTGAATTATTATCACAATCACCATCATTATTCCAGAGAAGGGGATCTGGTTTTATTGTCTTGGCTGTGTCTCAGTTGACATTTCCAGCCTGAGTAAAATGCTGTAGGAAAGGAAGGAAAAAATCCAGAGTAGGTTGAGGAAATGAGAGAGGAGCAGGGGAGGAGAAGACAGACACAGAAAGAGAAATGTAAAGGTCACTGAAGTTGTTTCAGGTTGTTGGGTAGCAGACACCTACTTTAAATAGGGCAAAGGGTAGAAGTTGGTGGGAAGGTGCCATCCAGCAAAACAGTAGCCAGATGTCTACCTCAGTTATTCTAGGGTAAGTGGGACAAATTCTTACAATGATACATACCTCTTCACCTGTGCAAGGTAACTTTTAAACATGTAGCCATTATCCTAAATAGCTTCATTTTGTATTCTTTCTTCTTCTTCACTGGTGATGGCAAGGGTGGTGAGGATAATGGCAGAAGTAGCTATGATTTACTTCTATGATAAGCCAGATACCACATTTTACAGGTAGAGATATTTGAGTCTCAGAAGGTAGAACCAGAATTTAGATAGTCTCTGGAGATACCTACTACACAATGGATACACACCTGTGCCTATACGTTTCCAATCTTGGGATCTTTCTGCCACCACACTCTGTCTCTCTTTTCTTCCCTCCATATTAAAAAATGAAAAAATTGTCTTTAGGGTTCTCATGATTCAGCAGACTGTTCTGCTGACAAGTGCCTGAGAGTAGGAGAGGGAGGCCATGAGGACCAGTATCAGAGAGGATGATGAGGATTGAAAACGGCACAGAGCCACATTCCAGTCCCTTGGTGACTACTCTTTGTGTGTGTGTGTGTGTGTGTGTGTGTGTGTGTGTGGTATGTGCATTTGTGTTTGCAGGTGTATCTGTAAGCTAAAAGACAAACAGAGACTATGCCTCTTTTTACCTTGATCTTAGAAAACACACAGGTATTTGCCTTACCAGGCAC
>CAUYRT010043906.1:0-53802 GCA_963574885.1 Lepilemur ruficaudatus
AGCCTCCCAAGTAGGTGGGACTATGGGATGCGCCACCTTGCCCGGCTAATTTTTTCTATATATTTTTAGTTGGCCAATTAATTTCTTTCTATTTATAGTAGAGACAAGGTCTCGCTCTTGCTCAGGCTGGTTTCGAACTCCTGACCTTGAGCAATCCGCCTGCCTTGGCCTCCCAGAGTGCTAGGATTACAGGCGTGAGCCACCGCACCCAGCCCAAGAAAATAATTTTTTAAAGTATCTGAAATATAATAACTAATTATTGTGAGCAATCAATCCATGGAATCCTTACACAGTACTTGCTAAGATATGTCGATTTCATATTTGCTTCCAAAATGGAAAGTTCATAGCACAATTGAGAAATACTTAAACAGTCATTGGAGGTTTTTTTGTTTATTTTTCTTTTCTTTTTTTTCCTTCAGTGTTGCTGCTGTTGTTTCTGGGACTCAGTAGAATAGAGAAGCTAAAAATCTTGCACATATTTAAGAAAATTTTAAAAGGCCATCCTTTCTCTGTCTCACCTTCTTCATTTCTTGCTTTGATGAACACATTATTTTACATGGGATTTCAGAGGTGGTCTAGAGAGAGGCCATTTGGAGATGCTGATAGATTTGCAAAAGCCCCAAAATGCTCCATGTCAAGCAAAGGTTAACAGCAGGGCCAAAGCACAAACAAGAAGCAAAGCTGAAAAACTCCAGCAAGATTTAAGGTGGTTTGTCAGGATATGTTGTCTGGATTAGCCAAGGAAGACCTGGTAAGTTCAAGGCCAGCATAAGCCAGCAAACCCAGAGCAATAATGTCTCTGCTATAGTTGCTGTTCTAAGGAAAAGAGTAGAAACTAATGAGAGAGCTCTTAGACCAAGACATTCCCAAACCACTTGATCACTCTGTAGATGCAATGGATATTACTGGCTGGTGTGGAGCTTGTATTTTACTAGCTTTAAGGCATCTGAGTGGCTCTGTCCCATACATGGCTTTCCTTGTGCCTTAAAGGATCTTTGTAGAGAGACTTGCAGATTCTGACATTCACCTACCCAAGGACCTCAGTTCCAGCAGTACAGAGTGATGGCTTGTTTCTGGTCTGAAACAATGTTCCATGTTCATGTGGAATCTTTCATGATTCAGCCCAAGGGGACCTAAACAGGCCTACTAGACGAATATCGTCTGTTCTCTCGGGAGTAGCCGCGACCCAGAGTACCTGCAGGAAGCAGGGCCAAACTGAACTTCGTGGCACCCAGGCAGGCTAGTGATTTGGCATCCTATACATTGATACTTTGTAAACATATTTTCAATATGTATTTAAATAGTATTCAATATATTTAGTAGAGGAAGAAAAACTGATTTTCTCTTAATAAAATATAGATAGATAATCTTTGTGTTGAAAATGAGAATTATATGCTCTTGCAGTAACACTACCTTTTTAACTTATTTGGAATGGGACTCCTAATAAGTTTTTCCATAACTCTGAACTGGATAGTGTTAGTCATTTAGTCTCTTCAAGAGTAGAAGCAATATACTGGATATAGTTACAAAGTCGTATTCAAAATATATTTTTTTCTAACTTTCATGGCATCTAAATATTTCCAACTTTTCTATATACCAGATCTTGTCATCTGAGCCTAGAGATAGTTTTACTTCTTTTCCATTCTGGAGTTTTTCATTTTTGTCTCTTGCCTGATTGCCCTGGCTGGAACTTTCAGTATAATATTGAATAGATATGATGAGAGCAGACATCCTTATCTATTATAGTTCCTGACCTTAGTAGGAAAACATTCAGTCTTTCACCATTAAGTCTAATGTTAACTGTTGAGTTTTCCATAGTTGCCCTTTATCAGATTGAGGAAGTTTCTTCTATTCCTAGTTTGTTGAGTGTTTTAATCACAGAAAGGTGTTAAATTTTGTGAAATGCTTTTTCTGTGTCTATTGAGATGATCATATGTTTTTGTTCTTTATTCTATTAATATGGTCCATCACACTGTTTGATTTTCAGATGTTAAGCTAACCTTGCTTTCCTGGGATAGATCCAAGTTAGTCAAAGTACATAATTCTTTTTATATTTGGCTTGCTAGTATTTTGCTGAGAGTATTTGTATCTTTTTACAACTTTTCTGTATTTCTTATTTTTTCTGGTTTTTTGTTTACAATTTTTACCAAATCAGTCCATTTTAACCTTTATATGATAAAATCAGTTGCTCACATGTGAGTTGATTGCTTACTCAGATGACTGTCAGGTGCCTCATTCCATGCCTATTTTCCTGGCTTATAGTTGTTCCTACACCTTACACGTGCTCACCACCAAAATGCTCAGTACTCGCTACATAAAGAAAATTTTAAAAATTGCACTGCTGTCTACGAATCCTCAAGTGGGACTAGTTCATATTTGCCAGTAATTTAAGAAGTGCATCTGGAAACCTGAGCTCACTGGCACCTTATTTCTAATTATTTGGTGGTAATTGAATGCAGTTCACCAGTTCTGTGCTGGGGCTGGCTGGGCCACACCTTAATCTAGCTCTGATGGTAGAGGCTTGAGAAGAAGAACCTTACCACTGGGACTCTGGTGTTTTGATGCTTAGTCCCTGATAGTCAAAATAGATGTAAGGCCACAGAAAAGAGCTGTCTGGAATGCTTTCTATTTTGTGCCAGCCATGGTTTTGGAAAGCATAGTCACGAAACAATACTCGCATCTTACATTCCCTTTTCAGTCACTTTCTCTAGGAGAAAGGAGACCGAACACCCAGCTGAACACATGGTACCAAAGCCTTGCCAACTGATGGTAAAGTCACAGGTGTGGCACCTGCAAAGTTTAAAATGTATGGTTCAATACGACCGAGCTTGTCGGGCGGGTATAACATGTACTAAGTCATAGACTTGGTCTGCCTTTTAGTCTGAGTGAACTACATCATCAGTGGAAAATGATTTTTGTTATTTGATTAGGGCTGTAGGATTAGCCAACTCCCTTTGTGATAACCCAGGCCTTTTATAACTGTTTTCAGAGAGAGAAAGAAAAGAAAACAAGAGAGAACAACTCTGACCATGGTCTAAGAGCCAGGCTTCTGTCACTAAGCAATAAAGAAAAAAGCTCAAGTAGCCCTTGCATAAGTGGGAATTTGCGGTTTCTAAAGCTGCCCATTCCCCAAACGACTAAAATATGTTACTGGCATTTGGCACTGTTTCCTATGTTTTGCTCTCCTTAAATTTCTTTTTAAAGGGGTTTGAGTTTAAAGGCAGAACCACTGAAAAATGCAATTTAATCATAGAACTGTGAAAGGCCAAGCCCAGAGTTAACCCCAAGATGCCCTGTGTTGTTTTGTTAAAACGGGACCTTGAACCAGGCTCCTTCCCAGGGGGTGGTGGAAGCCGGAGGGTAGGCAGGAGGGAAGCAACAGAGGGAGGCAGAGGAAAGAAAACCATTAGGCCAGACTGGCCTCGGGATAGCACCTCCGCGCATCAAGGGCTTCCCTCCCTCCCTAGGCCAAGTGCCTCCATGATTTACGTTGGAGAAACAGCAGGGAAACTGAAGGAAGGGAACTCAGGGCCAAAGGGAAAAGTAAGAGGACTCAGTGGCGGTACTATCCCTATACCGCAGGCTGTCACGGGACAGAACACAGAACTTCAAAGGGCCTTCTTGGCCCAAATTCGCTTTTTTAAAAGTTGTTTTTTCTTGATTATAAAAGTATGCTGACTGCAGAGAATTGGGGAAGTACAGACAGTTACTGAAGAGAAAATAACCATCCAGACAGCATGGCAGCGAGATTCAGACCTTAGCCCTCCGTAGACCTGAGTCTGAGTCCCAGCTCCTCTGCTCAGGGTCCTCATCTATAAAACAGGAGCCATAAGATCCCCATATTGATGTTGTGAGGATTCAATAGGATCATATAGATCATATACCTGGTGTTAGCTGCAGCTGCTGTAATATTTATTACAGCACCAAGGTTAACATTGTTCTTTTCTGTCTATGGAGGTATAAAACTTGACTCATTCTTTACAGTACATCAATTTTTATCCTGCTTTAAAATAAATTTTTAAATTATTAAATAATCTTCAGAATAACTAGCTAGTTTGAATGTCTATATAAGATGTCATTGCTGTAGTTAGTTTAACCTTCTCCTTTTGATTGGACATTTGGGGGTTTCCAATTCTGTATTATTATAAATAATACTGTCATATACATCCTTGTGCAAAATCATTTAGTTTCTGTTTATTTAAGATAAATTCAGGAGAGGGACTACTATAATCAGAAGGTCTGAACTTTTTAAAAATTTTGGATACAGTATAGTATAAGCTATAGTTTTCCCTTCATTTGGAGTGTCAACCTTTGTCATTTAAAAAAACACAAATCTTCGGTAATTTTAGAGGTTAAAAAAAGGCTTCTATGATTGCTTGATTTTGCATATCTGTTTTTTATTATTTGTGAAGTTAAACTTTTTACATGTTTATTACTATATCTATTTTTGAATGAATTATTTGATCATATCTTTTGCCCATTTGGGGAAAAGCTGTTTTTTTAGTTAGTTTACATGAGTTTCTTATATTTAAATCTATCAACATTTTATGCGTGATATTTTCCCTAGTTTTGTTTTTGGCCCTTAGATTTTACATATGACGTTTTTTGATAAACAGAAGTTTTCAACTCCTATGTGCACAGATCTGTTCATTTTGCTCTTGTGTGATTTCTTCTGTGACTTTGAAGCCTACAAAGCCCTTCCTCATTCTCAGATCAGATAATTATTTGCATTTTCTTGTCTTTTTAAAATAATTTATTTTGTACATTTAATAATTTAATAAATGTCTGGAATTTATTTTAACTCATGGCATAAAATGAGGATATGTCTTGATTTATTTTTCCAAATGGTTAAGTCATTTCAGCTCCATTTTTTAATAACCCATCCTGAATACGTTGACTTTTGATTCCATCTTCATCAAATCTAATTACATATATGTCCTGAGGTCTGTTTCTGAGCAATCACATCTATTTCCTCAATAGCAATTTTGATGCCAGTACCAATTATTTGAATTTTATGATATATTTTGACATCTGGTAGCACAAGTACAGTTTCATATTCTTGTTTTAAAAAATTATCTTCTTATACCTGAACTTTAGCCTTCTAGATGAACTTTGGAATCATCTTATCAACGCAATTTACTTTTTAATTCTTTTTTTGTGCTGTGATGGTGTCTCACTATGTTGCCCAGGTTGGCCAATTTGCTTTTAAATTATTTTTATTCTGAGCTTAGTTTTTTTGCTTTTTCTTTAACAATGAGAATTTTTAATTGGGACTTGAAAGAAACACATATGCAGTTTAAATTAATGTAAGACTAATAAATTAAAGAATTAACTTACTTTATAATCTTAACTACAAGTAAGATTGAATGATCACAACCAAATGCTGCCGAAACTTGTCAGGAGGCAGTTGCAGAACCACTTCCCGTCAAGTTGTGAGACTTTTACAGATTGCACATTAATATTCACTTTTGGTGTACAGAAGGAGCTGAACGTGTATCAAATGTTCAACGGTTTGGGTATTTTTTAATCCTACATAATCAACAAGAATGTTAGCTATTCCAATGATAAAATGCTTTTCAAGATCAATTCAAGAATTGGCCATTATGGCCTTTCTGGCTGCCCGCAGAATTCACCCTCTGTTGTCCTCATGTTTAGAGAGCTGGCTAGCTCATCCCTCAGGAATTGCACATGTCCCAAGAGCTCATGAATCACACATCCTCTAGAGGTTCTTCTAAGTATGTGTGGCACTTAACTGACAGCAACTTCTCCATTTGCCCTCTTTGTTCATGCCATCAGACCATAACCCCATCTGGTCAAAGAGTTGCCATTTTGTTTGGACAAAGTTGCAGTTTAAATGTTTGGATCCAGGGCCAGCAGTGGGAATGCTCCAGAAATATTTAGTTTCAGATTTTTTAATGCAAAGCTTAAATGTTCTTAGAAAGGCCTAGAATAGAAATGGGGCAAGAGCCCTTCCTCCTTGGTGAGTGATCTGTTTATAACTATGGCTGGTGGCAGAGCAAGAGGAGGCAAACTAGTGACCTAAGTCAAAAATGCCTTAGAAACTAGGTGACATTTGAGCCAGGTGTGAAAGGGTGTGACTTGAGAGCAATTGTAGAGGAGGAAGAATCAAGCATTAAGATCACACGAGCCTGAGTTCAGACTCCAGTTTTGATGCGTAATAGCTCTCTGACCATAAACAAGTCCCTTAACCTCTCTATGTCTCAGCTTACTTATCTGTAAAATGAGTATGGTAATATTTATTTGGGAAAGTTACAATAATAAATACAGAAAGCACCCAGAACTCATACATGATAACAGCCATAAATGACAGTTATTATGATCATAACTTTTTCAGGGAATGAGCAGGCCATGCGAGAGCAGGAGATGGATGCGTGGTATTAATAGATAAAGACTAGAAGCAAGTGTGGAAAAATAAGCTGTACCTAGCTTGTGTGAAGACAGTAGGGCATGCTGAGGGGTTGAAACCTCATCCTGTAGGGGCAGAGGAGGCTTTGGAGATTTCTCTTTAAAGAAATGCCAGCTCTAGCAAGACGCTAAAGCATCGTGATTAGGGGTTGGGCTCTGGAGATCCAGCTCCCTCCTCTACGCTTGGCTGAGAGCCCCTGGGCACGTGAGATAAGCCTTCTAAGCCTCAGTTTTCTGCCCTATAAGTTGGTAATGATAAAAATATTGACCTTTTAGGGCTCTTGTGAATAATAGAAATAATAGTTATTATTTATTTAATGCTCAACTGTGTGCTTTGCCTGTATTATCTTAAAGGGGAGAAAAATCTTAGGGCGGTGACTGGCATATATCAAACAGTCAGTCAGTGCTAGGGAGATGGTGGTGATTGTGCCGATGTCATTATTATTGTTATTTGGTCAAATCTATATTTTAATAAGATTTTAATAACTGCTGGTGATGGCATAGGGAACGGTGTAGCGTAGCTGGAACTGGAAGCCAAGGCAATAGGTAGGACAGTAGTAGCTTCACATACATGTATAAAAATACATTGAGTTGCACATGTAAGATTTGTGCACTTTACCTTATATCTGTTATACTACAATTTTTTAAAATGTAATTTAAAAACTTCTTAAAGTTTCACTTAGTTGAGCTCTGTTCACTTAAGAGAAGGGACTAAGTAAAATCCTTTTTCTTCAATTACCCATGTTCATGGAGAACAGGGGGCCCAAGGAAAACTGAAACCTCTACAGCTCATACAAGATTCTGTCCTGTTGGACAGTTTTTCCTCTGCTAGAGCTACTAGCAGTAGCTAATGAATCTAGATGAGAGCCCTTTCTGTCTTCTCCTGGCCTGGCGGTGCAGAGATGCTAGAGCAGCAAAAGGCAGACGAACAGGGTAGTGCAGAGAAGGACATGAGGTGTTGGGCCAGATCACAGACTGCCTGCCCCCAGCCCTCTGGAAAATCAGCTGTTTACAGGGCCTGCTTTCATAGGACCCTTTCCCGTTCAGATTTTACCGAACCTCTGAACATATGTCAGGTGGGCATGCTATTCAAAATGCTTTTCTCTTTGAACCTAATCTTATCTTTGAATGTTCTCCTGTTGTAAAACTATGGTTTTCCTTTCTTTCTTCATGCCAAGTTGAAGGCGGGTCTGTCAGTACTTTGACTTTTCCTTGGGTTGACATGAAACTGAGTGGTAAAATGTTCAGACGCGGTAGCATAGTTCCCCAGCATAGTACCCTGGGTGATGTGAAATGATTGTGAGCTCTGAATGGACAGGGAATGCATTGCAAAATCTGAAACCAATACTGTTTCTCCTCCTTTTGCCGTTCATTACAAAAAGCACAATCTGAAACTAATACAAGTTACGAGACCAACCAGGTGATCAAGATGAAGTAATGTGCTGGAGGGGATGGAGCCAGCAAGAGTAGGTCATGTCTGATAGAACAGAAAGGAAAAAACCCTGGCTGAGCAGAGCTAGATCTTAGCTAGAAGAGGGCATTTAGAACACGTAAGTGAATTCTTAGAAAACACAATATGGGTTCTAACTGATTGCCTACTTACTAACTCCCAGTCAAGTATTTAAAGTGATAAGATTAAATGTCTAGAATTCGGTGTTAAGCATGTAAACAAAAACCACCCTTAAATTGCCTGGTATTAGATATGGCTGTTGACACTCTACATAAGTCATTCTAATTGAATGGGCAAGTTACTTTCCAAAACCTGAGAAACCCGTAAGTGAGGAAACATTCTGATTAGGCACACAGGTCTCTCTGGAAACAAACATCAAGTCTGATGTAGTCACAACAGCTTCACTGATAGGCAATTTTCAAAAACTTTTGTGAAAATAAACATGTTGTTAGGGACACATGAAAACCAAAAACATGAAGGAAGTTTTCTACATTTTTATAATGTTTGCACATATACATATGTAATTTATGTTTATATATTTCTAAAGCCATGCTTTATAAAGCTATTATTGGTTTTTCACAATTTAAACATTTATTATAAGAGTGACAATTCTGAATATGAGTGACAATTTTAAATATTGAATATATTTTAAAAATCAAAGAATACATTTTATTGTTTTTAAAATCTACACAATTACAATTGTGTAAAAAATTCTACATAATTACAAATGTCAATTCTTTTTTTTTTTTTTTTTTGAGACAGAGTTTCACTGTTTTGCCTGGGCTAGAGTGCCATGGTATCAGCTTGACTCCCAGCAACCTCAAACTCCTGGGTTTAAGCGATCCTTCTGCCTCAGCCTCCCGAGTGGCTGGGACTACAGGCATGTGCCACCATGCCCGGCTGATTTTTTTCTATATATTTTTAGTTGGCCATTTAATTTCTTTCTATTTTTAGTAGAGATGGGGTCTCACTCTTGCTCAGGCTGGTTCAAACTCCTGACCTTGAGCGATCCTCCCGCCTCGGCCTCCCAAAGTGCTAGGATTACAGGCATGAGCCACCGCCCCTGGCCTCAATTCTTTTTTAATAGGATCAAACTATGCTACCTTTCCATGGCTTGCCTTTCCTACTTAACAGTATACTGTGGACATTTGAGCATATATGCACATTTGGCATATGTAAAGGTTTACCTCATTCTTTTTATCAGCTGCATAATAGAGTTACCTTATACATAAGGTAATGAGCTTTAAATTAGTTAAGTTAAGCTAGATAACCTAAACCTAAGTTTTTTGTTTTTTTTAAAGAAGGAATCTTGCTGTGTTGCTCAGGCTGGATTTGAACTCCTAGGCTCAAGGGATCCTCCCATCTCAGCTTCCCAAGTGGCTGGGACTATAGGTGCTTGCTACCATACCAGGCTAAACCTAAGATTTTTTTAACCTATGCTAGTTTTTCTCTTTAGGACCTATATTGCAGTGAACACCCTCTCCATTTCCCTGTGCATAGGTGCGAATATATCTCTAGTGTAAATTCATTAAAGTGACACTGCTAAGTCAAAGGTTATGCATGTTTTGCAGTTGCCTTCTGAAAAGGTGAAACCAATTTATACTTCCATTCAATGTCTTGAGAGCGCCTGTTTTCCTGAATACACATTAACTTCCTATATATTTTTAATCCTAGCCAATCTGATAATAAAAAATAACTTCACATTGTTATTTTAATTTGTATTTTTTTCATTGGAAATAAGGTTGAGCATCTTTTTTTCATCATTATTGGCCATTTGTAGTTTCTGTGAATTGCCGTTTTAATTAACCAGTATTAGCCGGGCGCAGTGGCTCGCGCCTGTAATCCTAGCACTCTGGGAGGCCAAGGAGGGCCGATCACTCAAGGTCGTCAGGAGTTCAAAACCAGCCTGAGCAAGAGCGAGACCCGGTCTCTACTAAAAATAGAAAGAAATTAATTGGCCAACTAAAAAAGTATATATATAGAAAAAATTAGCCGGGCATGGTGGCGCATGCCTGTAGTTCCAGCTACTTGGGAGGCTGAGGCAGGAGGATCACTTGAGCCCAGAAGTTTGAGGTTGCTGTGAGCTAGGCTGAAGCCACGGCACTCTAGCCCGGGCAACAGAGTGAGACTCTAGAGTCTCCAAAAAAAAAAAAAAAAAAAAATTAACCAGTATTTAAATTATGTGATTGGGCTTATTAATTCGAAAGATCTCTTTGTATATTAAAAATTGGCACTTTTTTCATATAAATAAATACTTTTCACAGATGTTTGTCATTTAACTTTGTAAATGGTATTTTGTACTAATTTTTTTACTTTATAGATTCAGATTTATCCCTCTTTTATAGCTTCTAAGATTATAAAATCATTATCCCACTTAAATAGGGTAAATTCATTTTCTAATAATCTAAATTTCTAATATTTTTCTCTAATACTTTGTTGTAGTTTTAAAAATACTTTTATGTCCGTTTAGCAGTGGGGAAAAAATTAAAAGATAAAAATACATTTATGGTTTTCTTTTCATATTTAAATCTTCAGTTTATCAGGAAATACATTGTTTATGAGATGAGTTAGGGATTCAGCTTATTTTCCCTCTGATGGCTGACTAGTTTCCCCAACATCATTTATTAAATAATTGATCTTCCCCCATCTTTATCCTATACTAAATTCCTGTGTGTTTGAATGCATATCTTGGGTATATAGATGCCCAGGCATACAGACACTGTAGACACAGCAGATAATATTCTGGAAAGGAAGGATGCATGGAGTCATAATCAGTACTGTGTTGTGAGTGGTGTTTGCTACTTGTTGACACCTTGCGGCAAAGAATAAAAAGCACCGACAATCTTAGACGATGGGATGCAGGCTCACAAAGAGCACCTATTTCAACTTATGTGCAGGATTTGCTTTTCCTCCTCAGTGACCAGCAATTTATTAAATCACAGCCTTCTAGCCAGGGATTCACTTTAATTTCTCATTTAACCTCAGGTATGGCTGGTTCCATAAAGGCTGTTAAGTAATAATAACATTGAGCACTTACGTTGTACTTTTCATCCCTAAAGTGCTATCTAAACATTAACTAATTAAACGCATTGATGAAAGGAAGGGATTTGCAGAGGTCTCCAGAGAGACTGATATCTGGTTGCACACCTGTGACGGGATGATTCCTAAAAGGCCTTACCTCCCTCTTTGAATGGCACTCAGCAAGCAGGGGAACAAAAAGCTGGGGACATTATTTCACTTCTGTTGAAAATTTCCTGGGGTATCTTCTAATTAGTCTGGTTAAACTCACCTTTTATCTGTCTCCCCAGATATTCCCTTTCTACATTCCCGGGGTTATTCAACAAGCTTCTTTTGATGTTTTCCCTGTTAATCACAAAAATCATAGAATCTTCAAACTGAAAGAGATTCTTATTGATCGTCTACTTTTGAGTGACTTGGCACAACCACTTTATTTTGTAGATGAGGAAACTGAGGCATGGAGAAGTTAAGTGACTTACAAAAAAGGTCATACGGCTCGCTGGGGACATAGCTGGGAATAGGAACCAAGATTTCTAACTCCCGTTTCAGGTCTCAATCAGCTTCATCCCTTTTCTCTCTTTGTGAGCATCTGTACTCTCTATATTTTAACCTTTTTTTTTTTCTTTTTGCTTCCATCTTTTCCCCTCCTCTTCCCTTATTTGCTTTCAGCCTTTTATGTCTCTCCTAACTCTTATGATTCATTCCCTTACGTGCTCAGGTAATGCTACTTTAGTTTACCCTCTATTTCTCTATCCCTTTACATGTGGGGTCTTCTGTTGTTTTTTGTTAACATTGGCCTCTCCCCAAGTCCTCTCTGAAAAGCCGTATTTCTTCAGTTTCTCCCACACACGTGTATACAGAGGGTTGCTTTGTTTTGCTTTGTTTTTCCCAGCTGTGGTTGCTTCTCCCTTTAATAAAGTTGCTTCTATAGTTTTGGTAAATAGCCTAGAGTTTAAGTTGATGGCAAGTCCATTCTTGTCACAGAATTTTTTGTTACTTTAACTTATTAATTTCCCAGTAGTTCAACCAATCAATAAGATACTCTTCAAGATCATGTCTATATTTGGAAAATTATATGAGGTTTGATCATAAGAAAATTTGTATGCAAGGACCTTATACAAAGACTAAATGTGTTCTCTCTCTATAAGCCAAAGGCAGATCCAGTTCAGATCAAAACTGTGGCTATACAACTAGACTAATCTAGCATCGTGCTTCCGTGTAGACATGGAGGCAGTTTTAGCAATCCTCTGTTTCTGCAAGGCGGGTCTGTAGGCATCCAGTGAGTTCAGAATGCCTGGGCTGAACCAAACCCTGGGGCTGTACTCTGACCGCAGATGCCCTCAAAAAGTCCTTTTCCTAGAATAGTGAAGAGTGAGGGGTCTGGGGTCTGTCACTAATTAGCCGGGTGGTCTTAGGCATTTCTCATCACCTCTCCGGGCCTCAGTTTTCTCATATGTTAAATAAGAAAGCTGAGTTAAAAAGACTACTTTTCCTCATTTACTGTTCAGTGAGTCAATAATGTCAGAACTACAGCCAAAATTAATAGTAGAGACCTAAATCAGATTTATTTCAAACATACAACTAATTAACTCAACAGAGAAGCAAAATTCTGCTGATCACCCATGAGAACTTTCTGAAACTGTCTCAATTTAAAATAATCAATTCTCCCCATAAATAATATACGTGTACCTGTAGCAGACCTTATAGCCTGTTTGGGGCTCAGAATATTTGGACCACATTATTGTACTTACTGTTTGCAAATGCTTCATTAAGTTCCATCAAGTTCCTTTTACTTAGTGCAGAAGAACTGCCTGAAGTAGGCCCCATTCTATGTATTTTTCTGAATAAGAAATTTGCATTCATGGGTTCTTCTTTGCTATTTTAACCACTGTAGAAAATTTAAAAAAATTTTTTTTGTACAGATAGGAGTCTCACTATGTTGCCCAAGCTGGTCTCAAACTCCCAGCCTCCAGTGATCCTCCCACCTTGCCCTCCCACGGTGCTGGGATTACAGGCATGAGCAACCACAGCTGGCCAGAAAATTGAAATTTAAATTCCTTTATCTTTTATTCCCTAAAACTTAGTTTCCAGCAGAAAGCAAAATGTAATTTGATAGGAATGATTGATGGCCACTCACAAATCTACCCAATAACATTAAACCAGATTAAATTATCACATAGCTTCCAAAGTCTAAGTGGAAATTGTCACCTTTGGGAGAGGATCAGATAAGAGGTAATTGGTGGCATCACAATCTACCCTCAGTAAAGTGCTTGATTATCCAAAATCTAAGTCCTGTTAAAAGCAGTCCCAAAATGATTAGGGGAGTACGGGCAGCTATCCAGAAAAGAGACACTTTTGTGTTTGTGTACAAACATCCCAGCATGGAGCCATAATAAGGAGTTCAAAGGTTAATTATGGAAAAACAAGATTCTAACCAACATTTTAAAGTAGGAATATCCCATGTACTTTTGGTGTGTGCTTTTTATTTCCTATTTTGAGAGCTTTGTGAGTAAGAGGAGTAAAATTTAGAATTGAGTGAGGATTCAGAATATTCTAACGGTGTGTTAGCGTTTTCAAGCTTGAGCAGAATCCACAGGCTGTCTTTTCCTAACTTCCCACAACTCACCTGGCCTAGGTCACTAGACTTCACTCTTCCTACTGGTTAATGCTGAGAAATGGCACTAGAGACAAAAATACAACCTTTCATGGCTGTCTGGCCAAGCAAATGCCAACTAAATTATATAGGAAATTATTTCACAGTGTGTGATGATTTTGATTTCTTACATTTCATCAAGTTAGCTTGTTCCTTGTGAGTGGCAGGTGGCTTTTTTCAGTGTGAATTGGGTCTTTTGGTTAGACTTTTAGAAAGGAGCCATTTATCAAGTGCGGCAGCTCTCTTCATCAAAGTATTCCCAACAGTTGTCCAGAAGCTAGATGTTGCACAATGGCCGAGGAAGCTTGTTTTGAAATGGAAGGTAACTTGACAAATCAGAGGGAAGGAATTAGCTGATGCATAAGGAAATTCAAAGAGAAAGAGCCTTTTCTTTCTTTTTTCTTGTCCAAGTTACTAGTGCTCTTTTTCCCCCTGTAGATTTTGAATTTTGTGGTGGTGCCAAGGGAGTGAAGGTAACCGACATAAAAGAATCATTTGTACGCTTTCCCCAATCCCACAGATCTCTATTGGCTGCAGACCTTGAACATGACACTGCAATTTCCTGGTGCCACACATGAGTAATAAGCAGCTGTTTCTGAAACTGTGGTTTGGAGAAGGCAGCACTAGGTTATTTTTTAACTTAATTGTAATTTTTGATTGGTCTGCAAGAAAGCAAATCAAATAAAGTCTGTTGTCTTAGTCTGCAAGAAAGCCATAGGCCTCAAATTCCAATGCTGACCATCTTGACCAGAATAGAAGAAGGGGGAAAATATGTGTATCCCTGAGCTGGAAGTTCACCCAGTCAGCTTTCGTGGGCTGCCTTCACACAAGAAGGGTAAGCATATTTGGTGTATTTGTCAGGGACTGGACAGTGGAAAGTGATATTTGACAGTCCCTCGAGTTCTGGAAGTACCTGAAATGATAGTGAAAAGAATTTATAGAGAGACTGAAAAAGTGAAAAATAGCAAAATCTGGAAGAAGATAATCAGCTTCATGCTACATTTTGCCCTTGTCCTGTAGTGTGATAAAATGACATAATTTTAAGTTACAAATGAGGTATATATTTTTTGAACACCCAGTCAGTTTAACACCTCTGAAATAGTCATATATACACTCTCGCCAAGTAAATAAATCAGACTAGTACCTTCTTTAATACAGGAAATTCAATTTAATGGAAAACAGAAATAAACTCTTTAGCCCTGTTTTGGACATCTGCCTTTTCTCAGGGAGTGAGGGCAATTTGGTATATGGAGGAAAAGGAGGTTGAGTGCAGGGGGTGAGGAGTCAGGAGAAGAGCTACACATGTTTTTTGCTAATTACTTTGTCGTGATTTTGTTCACACAGACATGTACTTTGAGGGAAATAAATAGAGAAATAACTAAACCTCATCTCAGAGGTCTATTTCACTGTCATTCATGACATATCCAAATGACCACCTGGTTTAACTAAAACCACCAGCCTTTTAATGCTAAAAATGAAATGTCCTTCTGACTTTTGAGGTATTGTTATAAAGTTATATTAACCTGTGACTAATTGAAGTAAAAGTAGGAAAGGAATAAGAAAGACAATTTTCAGGTGTTGCTAAAATGTTATCTTACATGAGTGATTCAAATCAAGTTTGAGGTGTGTTAAATGTCTTCCCCCCAGCATTTTGGCCTTAGCAAAACATACTTCTCCCCAGTATATGTGTGTAAGCCCTGTTCTCTGACTTACAGCAATATCAAAAGAAATGGATCTGCCTGCTTTATATTAATTTCTACAGATCCCATCCAAACAGAAGAACACTTTGATGCCTTTAAAACATGATATATGAAGGTATGACCTTCATACCTTTTTTCCTTCCTTCTGCTATAAATCTCAAGTGTTTAAAAGGAGGAATGAGTCTCAATCATAGAAAAGTTCTATTTAGATTAAGACAAGCTAATAATATGCTATTATTTATTGATCACTTGCTATAATCAGATGTCAATATGTTAAACCTGATCCTTCCCTCAACCCTGCTAAGGGTAGATATCATCCTAATTTTTCAGTTAAGGAAACAGAGACTCAAAAAAGTTAAGTAACTTGCCAGAGTCTCACAGCTAGAAATGGGTGAGCTAGAATTTGTTCTCAGATCAGCCCTGCTTTTTCCACTCTATCTTACTGCTTCTCAATATCCAGAGACAACTAAGTTCTGATGGGGTGTCAGAAGTTCCATAGGGTCAGCCTCTCTACGAGACTCCCTAATGAGTTAAACTGCTACCCACAGGAAGAATATCCCAACTTATCGAGAAGCAAAGACTGTATCATATTTGGACTTTTTTTAAAACAACCTTTGGCCAGTTTTATGGTTTACTTTGTCTTGGTCAGTCCTGGCTTGATCTCAGTGGTAGGAGAATCCCTGGATCAACTCTAGCCTGGGTACACAGTTTGTAGGACTTTTCTCCATGCTGGAACTCTAGAGGACCACTGTCACTCTAGCAAGGCACACCAGTTTAGGGTTGACATAGCAGAGTTCAAATGTCTGACTTTCCTCAGTGTTGTGCACTTGTTGACCAGGAGGTCCCATTTGATTTTGCCTCACCATAATCGTTTTCCAGATCCAATGGCATCTCAGCAGCTCTTTTCTACTCTTCGTTCTTGGTTGGAACCTGAAGGTAGTAGGCGCCTAAGGCTTGATCTTGCTTGAGGCCGCCATTGTCCTAGTGTTTGTGGAATATAGTCTTAACCTTCAGCCCCCACCAATATGGCTAGGAAGTGGGAATGAAAGATGCAAGGTTCTCGGGGTGGTGGAGGGGAGGTGGTGAGAGGCAAGACAATTGATTTATTTTTGAGCAATTATCCAAAATAAATATATATTTGGCTTTTAAAAGAACCCTAGGAGATATCACACTTGGAGCCAACTTCATCATAGTGAAGAAACCTCTAGAACAGAAGCCAGAATGGCTGGATTCTGTTCCCAGTGCTGCTAGTAGTTGTATTCAAAGATAAGATTTAAACCTTCTAAATATATCTTTACCCCTGGAAAATTATAAAGTTTTCCCTTCTATAATATTAAAGGAATGTTTGTAAATTCTAAAATAAACTTAAGACTATTACCTCACTTTTCTGGAGGAAAAACTTTCAGCAGCTTCAGCCTTTTGGAACATGGCCATGAACTTAAGCTGACAAATGGGCAGAGCTATTAATCAAGTATAAAGAAGAAAAAAGAGTCCCAGAATAGCTGAGCTGCCACCAGGTCCATACACTCTTTTTGCCCCTCCCCAAATCACGGAGCAGAATGATTGAAAATGTTTGTGAAACCAAGACAGCCCTAAGACAGGACTGCTGACAGCTAAGGGAGAAGACAGAAAAGCATGCTTGGTCAGTCAACAAGAACTCAGGTGCCTGGCAGAGAGAGGATATTTAAAACAAGTATGAGAGTCAGTCTTTGCCCTCAAGCAATTTATATTCTCTTAGGTTGCCCCATATAAAATTGCCATGTTTATGGGTAAGAATGGTCAAATATCGTCATTTTTAAATGTTCAGTCTACAATTGGTTAAGCAAAACAGTCACATGTTAAACAAAAGCAAAGCATACAAAACAGCACCAAGTTCCATATTAAATTATATGATGTAGGCTGGGTGCGGTGGCTCACGCCTGTAATCCTAGCACTCTGGGAGGCCGAGGCAGGCGGATTGCTCAAGGTCAGGAGTTTGAAACCATCCTGAGCAAGAGCGAGACCCCGTCTCTACTAAAAATAGAAAGAAATTAATTGGCCAACTAAAAATATATAGAAAAAATAAGCCGGGCATGGTGGTGCATGCCTGTAGTCCCAGCTACTTGGGAGGCTGAGGCAGAAGGATTGCTTGAGCCCAGGAGTTTGAGGTTGCTGTGAGCCAAGCTGATGCCACCAACCAAAGATGGCTTTCCAGAACAAACCAGAATAGATCTGAGCCAGGAAGTCTACATGAAATTTAAATAAGCATTAAGAAAAGAAGTAAAACTCCAGATAAAGGAAATGATATGGGTGAAAGCACAGGAACAAAAGTGTGCATATTCTACATGGGAAAAGTTTGCTTATAACAGAAGATACATGCTGAGAAATGGAAAATAGGTTTGGAAGGATAGTGTGGAATTAACTTATGGAGATTGCATTTTGCACACCAGGCAAAATACAAGCTCCGGTTTTGTCCAGTTGACTCTCATATCAAGTATCTGGGGCATCGTAACTCAATATAATGTTATGAAATGAAAGAATAAAGAGTTTTGATTAATGATAAAATAAGTATTCACTGAAGATTTGAGGGAAGAGATGGTATATGATAAAAATGATGTCTAAAACGGATTAATATGTAAGCTAGATGGATCAAAGGAAAAGGACAGGCATCTAGAAATAAAACTAGATTATTTTGTTGATCTAGAAAGGGATGATGAGACTCTGGGGTAGGATAGAAAAAAGAGATTTATACTGAAGGCATTTAAAAGAGAATCAACATAAACTTTGAAAACTTTTTGCTAAATGAAAGGCAGTGACAAAAGACCACACGTTGTATGATTCCATCCATATGAAATGTCCAGAATAGGCAAACCTATAAAGATAGAAAGTTGATTTTGGAACTTGAGTGGGGAGGGTAAGAGGGAAAGGGGAAGTGACTACTAATGGGTGTGGGTTTTCGGGGGAGGGTTAGTGAAATGTTATAAAATTGATTGGAATGATGTTGCACAACTCTGAATAGACTAAGAACCATTGAATTGTAGACTTGCATGGTATGTGGATTATATCTTAATAAAGCTGTTATTTAAAAAGAGAGGAGAGAAACCAATGAAACATGGTGAATGACAAGATATATGTGTTTTGTGGAGAAAATAAGTCACTCACTATAAACTCTATAATTTCCAGTTTGATTCTCACTGAAATAACAAGAATGCCCACTAACACCATTATTATTTAGTATTGTTTCAGGAGCCCTGGACAATGCAATAAGACATGAAACATAAACAAGAGGTATAATATTAGAAAGGAAGAAACCAGTTAATTACTTTCAGAAAACCCAAAAGAATCACCTAAAAATGATTAGCATTGATGAAAATTAAGTAATAGGATCATACGTAAGATGTCCACAAACGTCAGTATATTCTAATATACCAGCAATAGCTGATAAGAAAAATATTATCCAAAAGTTTAACCTTGAAATAACCTAAATAATAAATGTGAGTAGCTTATGCAAGGAAACAAAACAAATTCTTATTAAGCAGTAATAAATAAAGATGTAATAAATTGAAGATATGTATCACATTCTTTGATAAGAAGACTAAATATTATAAAGATATCAATTCCTGAAGCTTATTAAAGTCCCTAGTTAAGAATAAATATACATTGCTGGCAGCATAAATTTGGTGAAATATTTCAAGAGCCTTCAAAAATGTTCATATTCTTTGTCCCAAAGAAATAAAAAAGCTTTATGAAAAGACACTCAAGCTTCTCCTTTAGATCCTGGATAATAACTCTCATACCTTCCTCAAGGTTTTCTTTTCTCATCCCCAGTTTCTGCAAACAACCTTTACTCACCTGGTTTCCAGACTGTTCTATATCCTGGTTGTTTTCCCCTAAATGAGCTATAGCTTGTTAGTGCTTCTCTTTAAATGTGTCATTAGCCTTGATTGTTTAGGGAAGAGTAAAATGAGGAAAACCAAACACAACTGAAATACTGTCACCACAATTTAGAAATAACCCCATGACACATTGGAAAGTGTTCACTGGTGGTTGGGTATATGATTTGGTAGTGGTTATTTCTTAGAAAGTATGTATCATGGCTTGGTATTAGGAGCATGCCTTACTGGGGTTTATTGGAGTTAATGGTCTCTCAGAGAACATAAATAAAATGTGGTCTATCCATGGCTTCCTAAAGGTAGTGGAGAGAGGAAAGTAAGTTGAAGAATGGTGGAAAACGTACTTGCTTGACTAAAAAAACAGCCAGGATGATTACTACTCCTTTACTAAGAAAAAAACTCCACTCTTACAAAGAGTAAACCTGGTTTTTCTATTCACCTTCTGCAGTTGAAGGCAAAAATAATATAATTGTTTTTTAAATGCAAAAACACAACTATATACAAAGTGACAGACTTACTCTTCTGATTTGTTCCCCTCCCTGGAATTAACCACTATTATATTTATTTCTAAAATACTGTGGGATTGTTCCGTGATGTTTAAAAACCACCTCAGTTTTTTTATATTTGGTATTATGTATAGCTTCATTTTTTACAAAAGACACGATTATGTTCTTTGTAGTCCTTTATTTTTGTATTACCAATCACTACTACCTACTCACCTAGACATTGTAATTCCTTTTCAGTATGATTTACTACTTTTCTCCTAGATGTTATTTTTATGTAAAATTGTAATTTTAACTATGTATTCATTGGAAAGAAAGTTTCCAGCTATTTCCAGTTATTTTCAGCTATTTACAAATTAAATTTAATCTTCAATTTTTTTTCTTATATCAAAATTGGCACGTATATGTGTATGCATTAATGAGAGAGAAGTAAAGGCGGATTTTATCTTGTTAGTGTGTGAAATGCTGAAGTGTTTGAAGCGCCTGGGTCTTAGTTAAGTGAGGAGGGATCTGACCAACCTTGGGTTCCAGACTCATGGGTGTGTGTCCACCCATGGGTCGGGTAACTGTGGGAGGCAGGCAGCTGCAAGACACCAGAGCTTGGTGGGTACAGCTGTCCAGTGGAGAGAGCACGTGCCTCATTGAGAACAAGCAGCCCCTACACGGGGCCAGGATAATTACTGTGTTGGAATTCAGGCCTAGTTTGCTAGATCTTCTGATTTTTCAAAAGAAGCCAAAAATCTGGATTTTTTTTATGTGAAATCTCCCAATTTTTAACTGGGCTAATTTTTTTAAACACTATGAGTTTTTTTGGAAAAAAAAAATCTACAGGCTGAAAATGGCCCTCAGACTGCCAAATTGTGGCTTCTTTATATTATACCTACCTGCAGCAAAAGAAACCCATGTTTCCACATTTGCTATGTGTTCTTGGGGGAGATGATGAAAAATCTATCCCATTAATTCATCTAAGAAAAAAATATTACTGAATTTACAACATAAACTTATGTGTTCATAATTACTATGTGTATTTTCAATTATTTTGGAAAACCTGCAACACTCTTCTTACATGCCACACCATAACTATAAAGTTGGTCTATGAAAACAGGGTTCCCCATTTTTTTGTCCCCAGTCCCCTATAGCACAGTATAAATAAAGAGGAATACAAAAGAAATTTCAGCATCTTCATTTTCCAACCTCAAGTAGTTAAACCAGAAAGTTCTTTTGGAGCAAAAATACTACGTCTTTTCTTCCTCTGAGTTGCTGAGAAATTATAATTAGAGGTTTTCCTGTTGTGTAAAGGAAAGGAATTCCTTTGCTTTTCTGTGTCTGCAAGACTTCTGTTCTCAATGAATTTGCTTCCCTGTCCAATTTCTCTTTCTGCAGGTGATAGAGGGAAAGCTGGCTCCATTCTTGGGCAAGGTCATTAAATTTGCCACTGCACATGTGTACAGCTGCAGTCTTTGTAGCCAGAAGGGGTTCATCTGCGAAATCTGTAACAATGGAGAGATCCTCTACCCTTTTGAGGATATTTCAACGAGCAGGTACCGTCTTCTAAAAGAATATCTGAATATGTCGCATGCAGTCTTATTTGGCCAGATTAGGCCAACTTTTAGTCGAGTACTATACCTCTCTGTCTCTTACCCTGGATCAGGTTTCTTTTTTTCCTGGAGAACATTTTTTACCCTTTGGTTTTCTATATTTATTTTCAACCTTTACCTCGCTACCTTTATCCAGAATGAGATAACAGAGCTGCAAAGAAACATCGCCTAACTCTGCCTTATTAGGTAACAAAGAGTGTTCAGATTCATTTTTAGAATGAAGATTGGGGAGGAAGAATCCTCACCACCTTTTCAGGGCTAAGTGTTAGGGAATGGGAAGTTGCAGCCTCAGAGGAGGGTCAAAACTGCACCGAGCATTAGGAGAAAAACTGGAGATGCTGGTGAACAGGTGTCTGCCTTACCACATGCTTCTGTCTGCAGCAGCGAGGAAAGTTTTAGGATCCAAAGGAGACAAAAGTGGGAGTTTATGTGGGATTATTTTTCTAACCAAAGTAATATTTGAACATCATCACATCCATTGATTGATGGGTGATTTTTCCCCCATAACATGAGATCAGAATTTTTACTGTTGCTTTTCTTGAATCACAAAATGATACATATCACTTTTCTTTTCATACCCAAAGCATTGAAATTGAAATATACACCCTGCGTGTGTGTATGTGTGTGCGTGTGTGCGCTGGCTGCTTTGGGCACGAATGTCATGGCTCATTTCCCACCCTGCAGGGCTCACGTACACTGTGGTTCAGAATAGAAGGTGAGGCATGTAGCCAGGGAGAGTTGAAGCATGTAGGGTTGAGCTAAGTAAGACATTAAGAGTTGACTCAGCCCTTTTGGCCTCTTCTTAAACCTAAAGACTATTTGTAAACAAACATTCAGAAACTTGGGTTGGCCCCACACATAGAAAAACAGACACATAGATGCAGACATGCAGACACACACAGACACACACACAGAGTCCAGCCTCCAGTTTCCTGAGTACTTAGCTCATAGCCTAGACATTAGATACCTCTTAAAAATGCACACAACATAAACCCTTGTACACAGATATTCATAGCAGCAGTATTCTCAATAGCTAAGAAGTGGGAACAACCTAAGTATCTATCAGCTGATGAGTAGATAAACAAAATGTGGCATATCCAGACAATGGAATATTATTCAGCCATAAAAAGGAATAAAATGCTGATACATACTGCAACATATATTTACTTTGAAAACAAGCTAAGTGTAAGAAGCCAGACACACAAAAACAACAGATTTTATGACTCTAATTATAGAAAATGTCCAAAATAGGCAAATCCATAGAGACAGAAAGTATTAATAGATAAGTGTTTGTCTGGAACTTAGGGGAAAGAAGAAAGGAGTAACTACTAATGGGCACAGATTTCTTTTTGGGGTGATAAAAATGTTGCGGAATTAGATTGTGTTGATAGTTGCATGGTCTTGTGACTACACTAAAAATCAGTGAATTGTCTACTTTAAAAGGATGAATTTTATGGTATGTGAATTATATTGCATTAAAAATGTTTAATAAGAAATTAAATTTTAAAATGCTCCCAACCGAATAGATCATATGCTGGGCTACAAAACAAGTCTCATTAAATTTTAAAAGACTGAAGCTCTACCAAATATGTTCTCTCACACATTCAATTAAAGATCCACAGTAGAAAAAAATCTGTGAAACCCTAAAACATTTGGAAATTAAACAATACACTTCTAAATAACTCATGGGTCAAAGAAGAAATCACAAGTGAAATTTTTTAAATATTTTGAAATGAATGAAAATCAAATATAAAATATATTAAATGCAGCTAAAAGTACTTAGAGTGACATTTATAGCTATATAATCACCTATCTCAAGAAAGAAGAAAGTGCTCACATTAATAACCTAAAATTCCACCTTAAGAAACTAGATAGAGAAGAGCAAATTTAACCCAAAGCAAGCAGAAGAAAGGAGTGAATAAGGGTTAGAGCAGATATCCGTGAAATAGAAAACAGACAAACCACAAGTTCATTCTTTTGAAAGATCAAAAAAGTTAAAAGAGAAGACACAAATTGCCAAAATGAGAAATGAAAAAGGGTACAGAAATTAAAAGAATTATAAAGGAGTATGATAAATAAATCTGTGGCAACAAAGGGACAATTTAGATGAAATAGACAAATTTCTAGAAAGACTAATTACCTAAACTGACCCAAGAAGAAACAGAGCGAGGCACGGTGGTGTTTGCCTGTAGTCCCAGCTACTGTGGTGGCTGAGGTGGGAAGATTGCCTGCACTTACGAGTTCAAGTCCAGCCTGGGCAACATAGTGAGACCCTGTCTCTAAAAAAAAGAAGAAGAAATAGAAATATGAATAGACCTACAACAAGTAAAGAAATTGAATTAGTAATTTTAAATCTTCCTGCAGTAGAAGCCAGTGTGGCTTTACCAGTGAATTTTATGGAGTAGTTAAAGAAATAATACAATCCTTTACACAAGGATTAAGAGGAGTCAATTCTTCAAAAAGATAGAACAATTCTTAATGTGTATGAACAGAAAGTTGAAATGTGTAAGGCTAGAACTGAAAGGAGAAATAGACAAGTTCACTATTAGGGACTTCACCACCCTTCTTCTATCCATAACTGACAGATCCAGCAGGCAGAAAATCAGTAAACATAGTAAAAAAACCAAACAGTACCGTCAATCAACTGGGTCTAATTGACATCCATAGACTACTTCATCAAACAAAACAGGGTACACATTCTTCTCAAGCTTCCATGGGACATTTACCAAGGGCGAACACTTTCAGGGCCATAAAGCATATCTGAACAAATTTAAAAGAATAGAAATCATGCAAAGTATGCTCTCAGACCATAATAAAATTAAACTAAAAATCAATGACAGAAGGATACCTGGAACATGCCAAAATATTTGGAAATTGAACAAAGTACTTCTAAATAACACGAGTTGATCACTATGTTCACACAAAAACATGCACATGACTGTGGCAGCTTTATTCATTATTGCCAAAAACTGGAAGCAGCCAAGATGTCCTTCGATAGGTGAATGGATAAACAAAATGAGCCATACAATGGAACATTATTCAGCAGTAAAAGAAATGAGCTATTGGGCCACAAAAAGACATGGAGGAAAGTTAAATGCGTATTGTAGGCCAGGTGTGGTGGCTCACACCTATAATCTTAGCACTCTGGGAGGCTGAGACAGAATTGCTTGAGCTTAGGAGTTCAAGACCAGCTTGAGCAAGAGTGAGACCCTGTCTCTACTAAAAATAGAAAATTTAGCCAACACGTGGTGCATACCAGTAGTTCAGGCTACTTGGGTGGCTGAGGCAGGAGGATCACTTGAGCCCAGGAGTTTGAGGTTGCTGTGAGCTATGATGATGCCACTGCATTCTATCTGGGGTGACAGCGAAACTCCATCTCAAAAAAAAAAAAAAAAAAAACATATTGCAAGTGAAAGATGCCATTCTGAAAAGGCTACATACTGTATGATTCCAACTATAAGACATTATGGCATTCTGGAAAAGACAAAACTATACAGACAGTAAAAAGATCAGTGGTTGCCAGGGATTCAGGGGCTGGGGAGGGATGACTAGATGACACATAGGAGATTTTTTAGGGCAGTGAAACTATTTTGTATAATACTCTAATGGTGCATACATGACATACATGCATTTATCAGAACCCCTTGAACTATGCAACAGAGTGAACCTTAATTTAAACGGTGGATTTCAGTTAATAATGATGTGTTGGTATTGGTTCATTAATTGTAGCAAGTGTAGCACACTAATGCAACACGGTAATAGGGAAAATGCAGTGTGGGGGAGGGGATATGGGAACTCTATCTACTCAATTTTTCTATAAATCTAAAACTGTTCTAAAAAAAAATGAAGTCTACTAAAATAAAAAATTCGTCCACCTGAACAGTTGTCTCTATGATCAAAGCTGAACAGACAATTTATTGGAATAATGTTAGATTTGTCACAACAATAGTACAGAGAGTTCCCATATACACACACAACCGGTTTCCTCTATTATTAATGTCTTACCTTGGTGTGGTACAGTTGTCACAATTAGTTAACCAATCTCAGTACATTCTTAGCTAGAGTCCATGGTTTTTTTCAGATTTCCTTAGTTTTTACCTAATACCGTTTTCCTGTTTCAGGATGCCACATTGTGTTCAGTTTTCACATCTCCCTAGCTCTCCTGACAGTTTCTCAGACTTGACTTGTTTTTGATGACCTTGATAGTTTTGATGAATACTCGTCAAGTATTTCATAGAATCCCCCTGTTGGGATATGGCTGCTATTTTTCTTATGATTAGACTGGGTTTCATGGGTTTGGGGAAGAAAGCCATGGAAGTAAAGTGCCACTTCCATCACATCGTATCGCGGGTACATACTGTCAACGTGACTCATCACTGTAGGGTTTGTGTCAGGTTTCTCTGCTGTAAAGTTACTCTTCTTCCCCCTCTTTCCACACTGCACTCTTTGGAAGAAAGTCACTGTGTGCAGCCCACACTTAAGGAGTGGGGAGTTATGTTCCGCCCCTTGGGATCACAGTATGTACAAAATTATTTGGAATCCTTCTGCATGGGAGATTTGTCTCTTCTTCCCCATTTATTTATTTTTTCAATTGTTTATTCATATCAGTATAGACTTGTGTATAGTTATTTTATATTTTGGGTTATAGTCCAATAATACTTCGTTTCATTGCTCCAACTGTTCCAGCTTTGGCCATTCAAGCTCTCAATTGGCTCTTTTGTCCTTTTGACATACCCCAATCATAATATTATCAGGCTTTTGTTTGGGAGTTTGTTTTTTGTTTTTGTTTTATTTTTTTCTTTAGCGGTTTCTTACTTTATGGCACTACTAGATGCTCCAGGCTCATCATGTATTTCCTGCCCTAATCCTAGAAGCAGCCATCTGTCTAAGGAGCCCTGGTTCCTTCTATTGGAGAATGATATTAGGAACCAAGATCTGGGCACTGGGTTTTGCGTACACTTTTAAAGCCCTCAGTTCCTGGACTCATCGCTTAGCTGGGGCAGAGGTGCTGCCCTCTGACTGCAGATCAGAATCTCTGGTGAAACTTGGTTTTTTGAAATCCCAGAAACTATCTTTAAAGACTTCATATGATTATGAGTCGCCGCCAGAAAAAAGAATCACTCCTCTAAGGTGGTCGTGGTCATAGTTAGAGGTGCTGGATTCTCACCAAAATGATGACATTAGCACATCTGTGGGTTCCTAGGGGCCTCTGCCCAGTCAGAAGGACCATGTGGCTATTGAGGTTCCTATTTCTTCCTTGGTCAGTGCAGTTCTCCACGCTTGCACAAATGTCTGAGTCAGAGGGAACCTTGACCAGCTTTCCTGGAATTCCGGGTTGCTAATACTTTTCAGGAACCTGTTGAGCTTTCTCTTGGTGTTCAGTTTCCAGTTAAACACTGGGAGTGGTTTATACAAGTCTATGGGAAAAGGGAAAAAGGAGCACTAATAAAAAAATTATTAAAGGAAAATTTTAGTCAGAAATACCAAATTGCTGATTCAAAACATGTCCATAGAGATGTATTGAATAAATAAATGTGATAAATAATAATAAATTTGAATAATGAAGTAAATTTTAAAATCTGTGTGTAATTGAAATCTTTATGGATTAAGGATTATGATGTCTGGAGGTTGCTTCAAAATAATACGATAATGGGGTAAGGGGGTGGATATAGATAAATATTAATAATTGTGGTAGCTAGGTGATAGGTACACAGGGATTTATTATACTATTCTCTCTACTTTTTAATGCATTTGAAATTTTCCATAATAAAACACGTTGAAAAATCTGTATGTAAAAATCTTAGAAAAGGAGTATTTAGTAAATTAGTTGCCGCATATCCTTGACCACCCTGCTTCCTGCTTAATTCAGCACCTCTGTGTCCTCCGAAATATATTAAATATCCTTTCAGATCCAAATGTCATTTGAATAGCATAATTACAATTCAGTAAAAAATACTTCACAAGCACGAGAACTGTTCTTTCAGTAAGTGATTTACTGAGTGTATCGTTGGGCTAGATTCTGGAGACACCCAGGGAACTCAGCATGCTCCTTGCTCACAAATAGTTCAGTCTAGTAAGGGACAGACAAGCCATTAGGCAGTTCTATGAAAGTGTGGTGGGGGCACAGTAGAGGAGGTCGACCTGGAGCTCCAGGAAGGGCTCCGTCATTGCTAGGAGCAGTGTGCGTTGTGAGTGACAAAAGTTATTCCACAATTTCTAACAATATTAGGGAGGCCAGGTGCGGTGGCTCACGCCTGTAATCCTAGCATTCTGGGAGGCCAAGGCGGGAGGATCACTTGAGCTCAGGAGTTCAAGACCAGCCTGAGCAAGAGCGAGACCCTGTCTCTACTAAAAATAGAAAAAATTAGCGGGGCGTGGTGGCATGCGCCTGTAGTCCCAGCTACTCGGGAGGCTGAGGCAGTAGGATCACTTGAGCCCAGGAGTTTGAGGTTGCAGTGAGCTAGGCTGATGCCATGGCACTCTAGCCCAGGCAACAGAGTGAGACTCTGTCTCAAATAATAATAATAATAATAATAATAATATAAAAATATTAAGGAGTTTTATGTTGAAATCTAAAGCACAGATTGATTAATGTACTTCAGGATTTGAATATGCTCCATTTTAGCATGCTTATTTGATTATGACCATATATAAAACATCGGTGAACTCTTTCAGACTTTCTTTTCTTTATTAAATTAATCATATGTGGGTGGAAGTTTCATGAATACGTAATTTGAAAATATACCCCTAGTATTAATGTTTAGGACCCCATCTCTGGCAGATGCAGAGAATGTGTTGGGATTGTAGGGGAACGGCACGAATATTTACTAGTACTAGAGCTAGCAATTTACATATCTCATCCTTTAATTCTGCTTCCAGTTCTCTGAGGAAAGAATGTTACCTCCATTTTAATAATGAGGAAACCTAGGTTCAGAGGAGGCAATTAACTTGGCCCGAGAGATAAGGCCGGGACTTGAACCCAGCTACATCTGACTCAAATCGATGCTTTTTTCATTATATATCACTACTACTTCTGTACCTGTAGTCTTCAAACCATTTTGCAATGTATCCCTTAAAATTAATTTTAAAAAATTATGTACCTCTGTCATTAAAGAAGCCTCCCCTAAAACTGCTATTTTGAATTGTCCCTTAATTTACTACACTTGGAGCAGTGAGCCATGGTGGTTAGATTGGAGTGAGGGAAAGATAGGCCTTTCTTTTGTAAAAAGGCCAAAAGACTGTGGAAGGGAGTGGAGGAGGTGGCTACCGCAGAGCTTCCACCGCTGTGCACTCCTAGGCAGGTCAGGGTGGGGAAGGAGGACACGTGAAGCTGAGGATCTGCCTTAATCGGGCTTCAGCGGGCAAACCCCAGTCCGGTGCACCACACCAGCCTCCTCTCCATCCAGAAGATTAACACTGCCGGCTTGTCCCTGAGATACGCTTTCTTCTCAAACACAAATGAAGTACAGACTTCTCTTGAACCTAAATCGGAAAACCCTAAAATCTAAATTGCAAGATTTTTAAACAGAAGATCCTGAATTGTAAAATTGCTTTGCTTAAGCCTAATTCAGCATTTACCCTCCTAGAGGACTATAAGGAAAGCACAGCTTTAGGAGAGAGAAACATTTTGATAAAGCAGTGATAAAATTGCACATCCTAGAGAAACAGAAGTGACACAACATGCCCTCCTTGATTGATAATAAGCAATAAGGGCTCTAACTTTTAAGAATTATAAATCAGAAGATTAGGCTGACACTGCTCTAAGATTAAGGGAAAACAATGAATGTAAAAGCAAAAAAAGTCATGTAAATCCACAAAATGACCCAGGACTTAGATTTTTTTTTAAATCCTTAAGTTGTCTCCTATGCAGCTTTCTTTCTGACATCTCTACACATCACTAATCTTCTCTTGTTATTAAGAACACCTTCCTAATGCTAAGAAGACCATTCTGCTTTCAACATTTTTGTGAAGATGCCGTTTCTGAGTCTTGAAATGCTTTGAGATCACAAGTACATAAACACTTCATCTCAAAGACACTCAGCATGCATTTTAACATGGGACTTAGAAAATGAACCAGCTATCATAAATTAGTTCCATCCTTTCTGTCCTGATCCATTTGGCTTTGTTGATTTTTTTTTTTTTCATGTGACCTGCAAGTCATCCACACAGGTTTTCCAACATGGAAAATGTTGCGCCTCAAGACTTTATGACTCCTGTACCATTTGGGGCTGTATTTAGATGTGGGTATTCTATAAAAAGATGACACTTAACACTGAGTTGGGTATTCTCCATGTAATAGGCATTTGCTATGGTTTGAATATAGTTTGTACCAACCAAAACTCATGTTGAGGCTTTCTTCCCAGTATGGCGGTATTGGGAGGTGGTGTCTTTAAGAGATGATTAGGTCATTAAGATGGATTAGTCCTGGAGGGAATGGGTTAGTTCCCTCAAGAAGGAGTTGTCATAAAGCTAGGTTGCCTCTAGTGTTTGGTCCTTTTCACACATGCCCACCTTCCCTTCCACTTCTCTGCCATGTTGTGAGGTAGTACAAGACCAATGCCATACTTCTTGGGCCTCTTAGCCTCTGGAATTGTGAGCCAAATAAAACTTTTTTTCTTTTTAAATTCCCCAGTCTCGGGTGTTCTGTTTTAGCAACACAAACAGACTAAGACAGCATTCAGTAAATACTTATTGTTTGGCTCAGCTCCCCCAGGTATATATACATTCATAATTACACTGACAAAGTTCTTAATTAATTAATTAAGGCAAATTAAAATACTTCCAAAGATAGAGAAGCATAGCAAAAGTCTAAAATAACACTACAGCTTTATGTTAATATATAAGGTTGAAGCAACCAACCTACCATTTAGAGTTATTTCTCTAGTGGGAGCATCAGCCACCCCTGGTCAACGATATTCCCTTGCCCTGGGGAAGGCCTCAGAGGAGGTGTTCTTCCTGTGTCAGTGGGGCATCTGCAGCTCAGTGGTTTCGTTTCTAAAAGGTTTGTTTTTTAAAGCACCAGGGTTTGGAAGTACAGACTGAGCATTGTTTGCCAGTTTTTCTTTGTGTACAATTAGTTGAACGCTCCATCCCCACCTCCAAGAAATAACAATGGCATGCAGGACATTGAACTCATTAACTCCAAACTCTTGCCAGTTGAGTTAACATACTCTGCTATTTCGTCAGGTTATCTTACAGAAAAAGAAGGCCTCCCCAGGAACTTAGTCCAAGCCCCATTGCTTTCATCCGTCTGGCCAAACTCCAGAAATGTCCAGCTTGTACTGAAGAACATGGAGACTCCTCCCAACACACCTGACCTTTTGAATTGGTCTTTGTCATTTTGCATTTCATTGCACTCCATACCAGCCTGCCCCTGAGGACCTAGACGTGTTGGGACATGGACTTTTTTCTCTGCCTTGGTACTTTCTGCCCTTCTTTAAGCTTCATGTACACGTGAGGCTTTAAATACCTAACTATAGTCAAACCTTATAAAGGCTTGTTTAAAAAGAAAGAATCTACTTTATTATAAAGTACAGAATTACTTCTTCCCAAGAAGATGCTGAGACGTGTAATTTTTCTCAGCACAACTTGAACAGTCCATTAGGAGCTGTGTTTTCTGTTGCCCTATTTCCCTTTGATTTGCACATGTTAGCCCACTGCTCAGAGAAAGCTCTAGAGAGTCTGAATGTGGAGATGGTTTTACCTAAAGTTGTCACTTACATGCCAAAATAGCCATCCAGCTCCAGATTTACCAGCAACCTTGCAAAGACTCTTTCATTTCTGGGGGACGCCTGTTGTAGTTTGTCACTTTTTGAAAGAGAATTTCATGGTAAGTGTTTAGGCAGGAATTTTTCGGTGGGGAAGCGGGGAATTGGAACAAAACTCTGGAGGAGGAGAGAGAAGCACTGCTCAGAAGCTGGTCTTTCACTGTGGCTTCCTATTTGTTCAGCCCTCGTTTTTTGTGAGTCCTTGCACAAACAGACTGAATACCTGGATTATGCCCTCATCTGGACTCAAATACACACACATTACATACTCTTTTCTCACTAATCAGCCTGACACATTCCTTTGTTGGTAAATGGTTCCAAAACAAACACTGTCAGTGCACCTAATTAGCAGGTTTGTGGGCTGCGTTTGGCAGCCCTGTTACATCCTGTTCAACAATAGGGAACAACAGCCTTGGCTAGGTCAGGCTTAAGGGAGGGAACAGCTTCCCGCGATGTATATATACGATTTTTTAATGATATTTCCTTTCTGTGGCTTTTCTTGGGAAGCAGCCACTCAGTGAGTATTGTAATGAGATGTGGGATCCTAGAAACAGCTCAGGGAAATTTGGACTCCTCTTTGTAGGCACCTTTTCTGAAGAACTATTTGTTTCCATCTGCCTATTGTTCTTTTCTCGCTCTTGTATTGAAGAGGAGCATTTTGAGGAACTTTCTCAGTGGTCCTCTGACATTGATGGTAGAGGACAAGACTCCTACTTACGTTTTAGGATTATAAACTAACAGAGATGGAAGGGACTGTGGGGACCATCTAGACTGGGAAAACCTGAAGCCTAGAGAGCTCACACATTTTGTACATGGCAGAAGCAGAGTGATAATTTTCCAGATGGAATTCCACCTTTCTTAGGCTATGAGACTGCCCACTCTTAAATGTATTTATTGTGTCAGTGATGATTTTCCTTGATATAAACTCTTCAGCACAATGCTAGTTCTTTTGGATTTTAAACTTTAGTCAAAGAGTAACTTGGTAAATATCATCTCACCTTGGCCTGGTGGCTTCTATATTCATGTATCAAAATATTTCAGAATGGCCGTTAACACAGACAAGACTTCTGTGAAACTTGCAGGGCTAACCTGACCCTTTATGCCATCAAGACACTTGATAAATACATTTATAAGCACAGTCCTAGCTGCTAAGGCCACCATTGTGTTTTGAGGCCATGTGGTCACTTGAATAGATGGCTGTCATCTCCACCTAGACACATTTCTTACTAAGCTTCCAGTTAGGTATCTGGTTAATATTGTGTTAATCATCTTATCTTTAAGCATTTCAGACAATCTAATTTTTTATTGTTTAGAGGAGGAAATGTTCATCATTGTTTAACTCATATTTTAACTATCTAACTGTAAAATTGATACTCATTATAGAAAGTTTGAAAAATACACAAAAGTAAAGAAAAAAATCTTTACCTATTTATTTTTTCCCACACATATGTATGCAAATATATCTTTTTAAATAACATTTGGATCATATTGAATACATAATTTTGTATCATTTTATCACATTATATCAGAACCAGGCAAATGGTCACGTTAAATGTATAAACTTTTATTGATGGGTTACTTTTAAAGGAAAAAAGTTTAATTGGCTCTAAAATCATTAAGATTCATTTAATAAGTAGAGGTAAGCTAGTCCATGGGAAGATCACTGGACTAGGAATAAAGAAGTCTAGATGTCATTCCTAACTCTGCCACTAACTTGTGTGTGACCTTTGACAAGCCACTACTACCCACCAGGTATATGGCACTGTTCTAAGCTTTTATTGACAAAAGGGGTAAGATCTTTGCTTCAACTGTATTGCCTAGCATTTTGTATTTGTCTGTTTGATAGTTTGTCATGATGTTTTCTGTGAAATTGACTGATTTTGATACTGTTTACCCAAAGGGATTAAGACACAAATTCAAATTGTGATCCAGTCCACCATTTTGAAATAACGTAGGCTCCATGAGGAAATGGACTTTTTATATTGTGCTCACTGCTCCATCTAGAACAACCCACAGTAACTGCTCAAAGAATAATTCATGAATAGAGAGTTAGCATTATTTTAATTGTGCCAATCTGTAGTTAGTAACATATTTTTTTCCTTATAGTTTATAAACTGATTTCAGAGAAATTGTTATTTAAGTGGACATTACCAAGATATGTGACTTTATCGAATGATGGCTAACATTCTATCGTATGTTAGAGATAGATTCGTTTTACTGTGTCAAGTGAGACGTTAATGTCAGGAGAGAGACGATGTCAAAAATTTGAGCTCTGCCAAGCTACCTTAGATAATTTAATTTTCAAAACATTGTTTAGGTGATTTTTTAGTATGTGCTTTTTTCTTCCCCATAGGACTGTAAATAAGTAACCTGAATACACAATAGGGAAGCAAAGGAGTATTTACCTTTCCATACAAAAAATGTTGACTTTTCAGACTGAGCAGTATGTTCTGAAATGAACTGTTTCATGCTTTAGAATTACAAAAGGGACAACAATAGTATCTTGGTTTTGTCAGTATATGTTTATGATATTTTGAGACTTTTTCCATATAACTAATTATAGGAATACACATAGTGATCTCTTATTAAATTTGTGTTTAAAAATTCTTTTTTGTTTTAATTTCAAAATCTAATACGTATTATCATATATTTATTAAACCCCTGCAGTACTCTGAATATTAAACCACTCAACAATGCTGCATCAGGAAACATCTTCACATACTATCTACAGCTGCCATTAATAATTACCTCTTCAGTTCCTGATACTTCCAAAGCACTTGAAATAGAGGTAAAGGTCCGTGCTAACACTCTGTACAAAAGTTGCTGTTTGGACTGAATTGTACCAGAGCAGAGAACCTTTGTAGAGCCAGCAGGGAATTGAGCAATTCTCTGCCCACAATCCCCCTCCACCTCCGACCAGAATCCTCATCCAACACCACACTGTAGCTACTGGGAGATCCAGGCTGCTGAATACCAGTGGGTATTGTTTCTGCCTGACCCTGTTGTCAGAGCACTGGCTCTGAAATTTGGGGGAGCCACAACCATCCAGGGTGGTAAAAGACTCTACCACCTACCCTTAACTAGTCCCACTTCTAGTGGTCGGTATGGTGGGGGGGAGGTCCTTACCACCACAGTTAATGGGAAGAATTTTGTAGCCTTTTGATTAAAAAAACAGGGGAAGAGAGCATAAAAAGTAGTAATTCGTGAAAAACAAATGTGCAAATTGTCATTTTATAAAATCAATAACAGACTAACTTACAAATAATGAAGCCGATTCAAAGACTGCCTTGGAAATATTGGCAGCCACTAACTTGAACTGATTTAACTTAAACTGAAAGATCTAGTTTGGCCTAGAGAGTTGGGTGATTGAAGTGTCTTAAAGCCATGTGTTCAGAAGAAAGTTAACATCCACTTTTTTTCTAGAAAGGGAATCCTTGATGGCGGAGAAAAAGGAAATTTAAAATAAAAGATTTGGTGGCAAAGCAGTTTACGTCAATGATTGGAAAGAAAATCTCCAAATTCTAGAATGAAAAGAGACAAATTTCCCCTGGCAGCAGGGAAGACACAGAAGTCGGGAGGAGAGGATGGGGTGGAGCAGGCTGAGCCAGGCCTGAGCTAACCTCCTCTGGAGCAAGCGTGGTTTTCTGCAGTACCTGAAAGAATCACCAGCTCAGGGGTCTAGGGACAGAAATGATGTGAATGTCAAAGCAGCAAGCAAGAAAGTTGAATTTTCCCTTCCTCCAGCTCCCCTGAGCATATCTGAGGTACACTGTTTAAAAGAGAGAGAGAGACCTAGGTAGGGCAGCCTTACTACTTCGACAGTACCTAAGAGCAATATTCAAGCCTCCTTCTCCCAGGCTAACTCCACCTGAAACCTTACCTTGGTTTTTTCACGGAGGGTTCTGGAGAGCTTGCTCAGGCCACCACTCAGAGACAGTGAAAAGAGAAAGCTGAGTTCTTGGCACAGTTCTTGGCTTTAGCCTAAGCTAGAGGCTCACATTGGCTTGCTCCAGTGAGCCACCGGGGTGTGTTACTCGCTCCCTTCGAGAGGTTCCATTGTGGAAATACTGCCATTTAGCCTTCTCTACTCTGTTCCTGTAAGTATACGTGGTGTTGGAAAAAAATAAGGTTTTCAGTGACTTCTCATCTCTGTTTATTGCTTCTGTACACAGCATAATTATTTTTATTACTGTGACTATCAGTTCCATGCAACTCTTACTAACAGGAAGGGTGGAAGCAAAAGTTCCAAAGAATGTTCTCAGCAAATGAAAGGGGCTGCTGAAACATGCACTGCCCTTAAAGTCTGCTTCCCGCATTCGGTGTTAGTACGTACCAGGCTTAAAGCATTCTTGCATGCTTGGTTCATACAAAGTAGAAAAAAATCAATTATTGAAAGTTTATACATTATTAAACAATTAAACCATGTTACCTAATTTTATAAACATGTAAGCAATCAGCCTAATTAGTTTAACCCACCAAACTTGTACAATGCTTTTATCCTTATATAAAAATGAAAAAAATCTGAGACGCTCAGAAAGTCAAATATCTAAACCAGGGTTAGTTTCTGACTACCTGAGGTGTTATACAGGTCCATCTCATTTTAAATAAACCTTATACATAAAACTGTAATACAAATTTTAAACTATATGCGTATTGGTAAAATACATTCCAAAAATTATTTTTACTTAACATAAAGATGGGAGGCAGTAAACTACCCTAATATATTCAATATAAAATTACAGAATTTGACTTTTCAAAGTTTTATGTACATGAAGGGAAACTGTGTCTACCAGATACAAAAATGTATTATAAGACACTATAGGCTGGGTGCGGTGGTTCATGGCGGTAATCTTAGCACTTAGGGAGGTGGAGGTGGGAGGAATTGAGGCCAGGAATTCGAGACCAGTCTGAGCAAGAGCAAGACCCCATCTCTGCAGAAAATAGAAAAATTAGCCAATTGTGGTGGCATACACCTATAGTCCCAGCTACTCTGGAGGTGGAGGCCAGAGAATTGCTTGAGCCCAGGAGTCTGAGGTTGCAGCGAGCTATGATGATGCCACTGCACTCTAGCCCAGGTGACAGAGTGAGTGAGACCCTGTCTCAGGGGAAAAAAAAAAAAAGTATAGTGTTGGTATAGAGATAGACAGATTAATGGAACAAGATTTAGGAAGTATGGAAATAGACCCAAGTAAGGTGGCACAGCAAATTAGTGAAACAAACATTAGACCATTCTTTAAAAGGAATTGGGAACTAATTAGTCATTTGGAAAAAGAAACATAATGCTGGATTTTACCATACTCCTTATATCTTGATAAATTCCAGGTGGATCAAAGATTTTAACATAAAAAAATAAAACCCAGGGAGTACCAGAAACGTAGTAGAAAGAAAAGATTGGTGAGTATCTGTATAATATTAAAGTGGAAAAGGACTTTCTAAGCTTGACACAAATCAAGAAGCCATACAGGCAAAATGCTTTTAAATACATAAAAGTGTTAAATGCTTAAAATTCTACAGGTAAAGGCAAACATAAACAAGAAACTTGGAGAAATAAATGCTTTCAACATATGGCCAAGTATTGATTTCTTTAATATAAAAAAATCTTTAAAAATCAGCAAGTAAGAAGTCAATAGAAAATGGGCAAAGGACATGAACTAATTTACTGAAAGAATACACAAATGGCCAATAAAGAGGTGAACAACTCCATATTGTACTTTAAAGCAAAATGAGATTTTTACCTACTAGTTATAAGAAAATCTTAGTAGATATGAAATGTAAAGCCCTACATAAAAACATTGGTTAATATCGCTTCCTACTGTCGTTTTGAAAAGGCCGTATTTTTGTTTTAAATATATGAAAAATAAAAGCCCTGCTGTCTTTCAAAATGATTGACCTAGAAGCATGGTTCTCAAACTTTTGAGTTCATCAGAATTCCCTGGAGGGCTTCTTAAAACACAGATTGCTGGGCCCTACACCAGAGTTTATGATTCGGAAGTCTAGAGTGGGTCTCGATAATTTGCATTTCTAACAAATCTTCTAGTGATGCTGGTTTGGCTGGTCCAGGGACCACACTTTGAACACCACTAGCCTAGAATAAATTGAGTAGTAGAAAATTATGTAATACCATCTTGTAAAGAAAATTGTCTTAGTGACAGAAGACAAATAGGGGAATAATCTAAAGTAATGACAAAATACTTCAGGTCTTTTATTTGAATGCCTTTCTCCTTCTGAATTTACATCAGTAACCAATAACTTATTCCTCAGCAACTAATCATGCTGCTCGTAAAATGAGATAAATTTTCCAGACTTCTTTTGCATTTTTTAATGCACCTATGCTTGAAAAGTTCTTTTATTTTGGCTCTACTAAGTATCTTAGTACTTCAAAAAACTGAAAGACCTATGTTAAATAAAATTGAGCCCCATAGTCTTAGAAATGTATCATCTTATAAATTATTATTTCTTTTAAAAGAGCTTCAAAAACTTGACAGTTAAATTTTTCAGTTTTACACAAAAAAGGTAGACTGATAAATCAACAGATGTACATATATAAACCAAGATTATTTGTTTTAAGCTACATTAGCCTAATAATATTTTCATACTCTCTGCCTTTGTCTTAGATGTAGCAAGACAATTCTAAACATCCCTTGGACTCAGGAATTTTGAACCACTTTAGGAATTTTTACAGAAAACCGTTGCTCTATGGCTACAATTATAATATATTCTAGCTTTTTTCAGAAATGGTAGAAAATGTGTAAAATCCTCCTGCAGTTCCTTTACTTTTCTAATATTAAAGAGATTTTTCTAAAGTAATCCCAAGAAAAGATGGGTATTTGTTTCTTGAGAATTACATTAACTGCCAGGTGAACCTTAAAATAAAAACTTAGAAGTGTCAGAAATGTCTGTTTTTCTCTATCCCCCAAAAACTATTTCATTGAGGTCAAATCTATTATGATTTTATACACATATATAAAGTATAACTGAGAAATTCTGTGGCCCTCTGCAAATTAGGAAGAAGGATTTACTAAACATTTGCACAAAAGATGACCATGAGTTAATGTCCCCAGTAGGATAGCAGAATTAACAAATGAATTAATTAACCCTTATTTACATTCTATTTTAAAGTCAAGATTTCAAGTAAAGCTTTTGTCAAAGGTATTTAGCTGAGCTTGGTTTACAAACTAAAAGTGCAAGACCTGTGAAAGCTTAATGCTTTGTGGGCTGCAATCAGGGAAAACTCCTCCTTAATTAACTCTGGGGCTTAAAGGGTAGATAAAAAGATCCATGCAGGACATACCAGTTGTTCTTCCCAGATTTGGGTCTTAGAAGGTATTTGGGCATGTGTTGAATAACTTAAGGCACCATGTGGCTGGTAACAGGGGAAAGAGGGCCAGATTTCAAATCAGAACACTGGAATCAAGTCCAAAGTTCATCACCCACTTACTAACTCTGGAGCCAGATAAAATGCCAGTTATTGTATTTTATTTTATTGCATCTATTTACTTACTGACTGACTTAATAAAAATGGGAGAGCTGTTGTAAGGATTAAAAAGATAATTTAGCTGGGCAAGGGGTGGGAGGTACACACCTGTAGTCCCAGCTACATGGGAGGCTGGGACTGGAAGATTGCTTGAGGCTAGGAGTTCTAGACCAGCCTGGGCAATGTAGTAAGACATGAGACCCCCATCTCAAAAAAAAAAAAAAAGAAAAGAGAAAAAGAAAGAAAGAAAGAAAAGAAAAGAAAAGGAAAGAAAAAGAAATACTCTGTATATAAATAGAGGCAAAGGGTAGTATAGATGTTGCCTAACTTAAATGTCTAATTTTGATCTTAACTGTATTTGCATTTGCCATTCAATATTACCAGAATAGCTTTTCCTGGGGTCCTTGAGCTACTGAACAAAAGAGAGGGTCATTTGAAGAGTCAAGATTTCTGTTCAGCCTGGAGAAAGCCTTGACTGGAGGTGATGCTCCAAGCAGCAGCTGTGAAACTTGGACTCTCTCCCCAGCTGTCAGCACCCAACTATTGTCAGCTTCTTACTGACATTGCGTTAACCTTTTTTATTTTAATCTCCTACTTCCCCCAAAAGAACGGATCTATCATTTGTTTAAATCATATTTAATTCATTTAATCTTAGAATGTCTAGTAACCTGTTCTGTGTATTTTTCTGAACAACATACATACACGTATGCTCACATGCAAACAGACACCATACGTGACGTTGGCTGATGTCCTATTTAAGCAAATTACAAATTGTTTGCTTACGTTCATTTACTTACACAATAACAGAAGAAAACGCCAACCCAAAGCATTAAAATAACCAGGCCCCAATAACTACCTCCTTTAGCTAAGAGATTTGAGTAATCATTTTGGTTTCTTGGAAAAGCCAATAATAGCTAGTGGCCGTATGGGGCGCCTTACATGGTAGCCGCATGCAAAGCCGCACTCGCATACCTGATAACGTGCACTTATTTCTGTGCCCCACCCTGTTCGCTGTGGGCTCTGCAGAGTGGCAATCAGCCAAAGCTTTGCCCTGCTCTGCAGGCCTGTCCTTTTGCTTGTCAGAGATCCAACCAAACTGAAGCCTGAATTTCAATCCAAGTGAAATATCTGAGCCAAAAATAAAAACGCAGCAGGAGAAGAACCCTACAGGAACAGAGCAGAAGCATTTCAGTGACCTCAACTCGGGGCAGGGGCCTTTAGCAGTTTCCTGTGACCTCCCTGTGTGCAGCTAGAATCTGGAAGGGTGCAGACAAAGCCAATGGGCCTGTCTCTAATTGGTCTCACATCATCAGCATTCCAGAACAGGAAACTGTCTGCAGCCAGGAATTCTTGCTTCTTTGCCATAATATCTGAGAAGTGAAACTTTTCCCCTGCACATATTTAGTTCTGCTAGTTTGCAGCAGGTTCGTCTTCTTGGTTTCAATAGCTATAATAAGAACATCGTGTCTGTCCTATCTCTTGGCAATAGACTCTTAGATTTCTAGGTTATGAACTTCTTCCTCACTTGCCATGGGTCAGTAAGCTAATGTTTAGGTCAAAGACTGTTCATAAAATGCATAGTCTCATTCCACAGTGCATTTACTAAGATGCAAAGTGAGATTTATGTTGCCCCAAAATAGTGGAGACATTCTCTTGCCCCTGTCCCAGGAAGGGGACCAGTTTGTCAGGGCACACACAGGTAATTAGCAGTGTTGCCCCTGGAGCTTCCACAGAAGCAGAACTCCAGTCCCTCCTTGCTAGTCCTACGTCTTATGGTGTATGTTCCGAGTTCATTCCAGCGCAGCTGCCCCAGTGGTTAAAACCCAAAAATACTTCCATATAGGGTGATAAATGGCTGCTGCTAGCCAGCCTCCCCCCTGCAAAAAAAAGAAAAAACCCTACAACATTTAACAATTCTGTTTTTTTTTGTGGGAAGATGGGGTACTGATGAGGGAGGATTGGGAGAAGTCTTAAAAAGGAGTCCTTATGTTTAATTGAAATTTTATGAGATAGGAGCAGAGTCAGCTCCTTTTGGCCAAATTCCTGATAGTCAGAGTTGTATATGCTAGTTTATATAAGCTATTTCATAGCTTGATTAATCAATGCAAATAAATAAAATTAAAAGTAATGCTTTACACCTAAGGCTGATCTCATTCAGTCCCAGCTTGTCAGTTTGAGACTTCGAAGGAGGAGGTAGCAAAGCTATGTTTCCACTCATCCATCCATAGACCTTGGAGCAAGAAAATTTGGAGAGAGAAGGAAACAACCCAGAGTAGATTCCCACCCCTCTCCTCCCGGACACAAAATCTGTAAATTGAAAGGAACCTTAGATACCATCTAACTCAACTTCTGTGGAGTGTGAGGTTTGGAAATGGAGTAAATGACCCAAGACCTCCGCAATGCCAAGGCCAACCTGGGCCAAGGACTCCTCACTCAAGTCGAGCTCTCCCTCTCTGCAGTAAACAGCCTCCTTGATGTATCACTGGTCTCCTTGTCATTGCAGAAGCCGCTGAAACCTAACTGCTTCACAGTTGCTTGAAAGCAATTTATTTTATGAAGCAAATGTAAAAGTTTTGGCTTTGATTTGCTCTGTGGCCTAGGTAGGGTGTAAAGAAGCAGAAAACACCACGGAGAAACAGCCCAGAGTTCTTGGCCAAAGAGCAAATAAATGCCACTGAGGGCCAACCACCAAGATGGGTCTTGGGTAGAACTGAAAAATCGGAGTAAGTAGGTTATATGCATACACTGTGCTAGACCTCATTGGTTGGTAAGAGTATAAACCAGCAGGTGACACTTGCAAATTCAGTGTGGGGAGGTGCTGTTTAAGTACCCCATGAGTACCCCCTCTGTGATGCCTTTTCCAGATAGATTAGGTCAATGGCTCTCAACAGGGATAATTTTGTCCCCCGGGGGTATTTGGCAGTGTCTGGAAATATTGTTGGTGTCACAACTGGGGAGAGGAGGACGTTGGTCCTGGCATCTTAGTGGGTAGACACCAGCATTGCTGCTAAACATCTTACAATGCACAGGACAACTCCCCACATCAAAGAACTATCTGACCCAAAATGTCAATAGTGCCAAGGTTGAGATCCCTAGATTAAGTGAAGCAATGGATGTTTTCCTGAAAAAAATGGAAAGACCCATTAGATGACTTTGGTCAGGTCAAAATGTCTCCCTGCAGTTGCATTCTCTATGGCACTGGAAAAGGAGGACATAGGTCTTTGTTTCCTGTGCTGTACAGCAACAGCCAAAAAGCAATGAAACTGCTCATTTCTGCACTGGATGACTCAGAAATGAAGACGCCGGCTTTCATTTGATGTATCACACAGGAACACCAAAGGGACATTTCCCTTTCATTACCTGTTGCAATTTTCAGCAGAGATGATTACATTAGTAGATTTGCCTTATATGAAAGATGTATTCCTGAAAAGTTATGTGCATTAAATCATATTTTAAATACAGCCAGGAAACTCGGTAAACACTCAGGAGCCAGTGAATCTTTTTAAAGTGAAAAATCCTTTTTAATAAAGCCCTATTCTTCAAGAAGAGCATACCTATATATTATTTTTTTAATGTAAATATTTTTCCTGCACATTACATTTTTATTATAGAGCTCCATAAATTTTATGTAAGGGAACAGTTTCTCTTTCTCCTTCCTTTTCCAGCCCTTATTCTTTTCCTTTAAAGAGAAAATCAGGGTGGGGGGAGGGATTAACTATAGACTCGCTGACCGTGGGAGGGTCATTGATCAGTCTATCCATATTACAGTTTAAAAGATGCCTGCTGGGCTACAAATTGCTAGAAAATAGGATTGGTACTATTTTGAAATCATTAATTTTTTTATCCCATGCTTTTTTTCAGTTACTGACCTTTGGCTAGAAAGAGCAGGTGCACTGGTCTTTGCATCACTCCATGGGTGTTTGTTGCACCAGAACTATCCAGTAAGACTCAGGCTGTCCCCTCACAGGTGCCTGGTATCAGCAGAGATAAGGGAGTGGTAGGGAAGGAACCTCCCACCACCCACCGCCCTGGGGCAACATCCCTATGGGTATAAATCACAAATCACTGACTAACCCAGCAGGGCAAAGGGGGCAGGAAGGAGGAAATTTATTTGAGAAAGGTACCATTCGTGTCACTTTAGTGATAGGAGGTTACAGAGGTGTGACCCAGTGGTGACAAAGCCATTGCTACTAGGGAGGAGCTGGCCTAGGTGAGAGAGGCCTGGGTCTGACCTTTATCCTCACTGGAAGGAGGGAGGGGCTGGGGAGAGGGGACTCTAAAGGTGGCCCTGCCAAGACCAGGATAGCACTAGTGTCAAGGAAGCAGGCTCTGGAGGCCCGTGGGACGGGGGGTGTCACCCTTACTGTTTGCAAGGTCCTTCCAGATGTATCTGTTCACTTTAGTCTCACAGCAGGAAGGAGGACATTGTGAGCAGGAAGAAGGTCATTGTGAGCAGCGTTTTGCAAACGAGACCAATGCACCAAGGAAGCAATAACCTGCCCAAGAGCACTCAGCTATAAAGAAAGATTTGTGATTTGACATAGGGATTCTGATTCTGACTGGAGGCTCCATGTGTCCCTGCACAACAGCGCCCTATTCTCGCTCAGGTGACCAGGCCTTGGCCCAGGAGAGTGGCGCTCAGTAAGCCCCTTGGCTGGGCTGTCAGGAGCCCTGGGTTCTAGTCACAGCTCCATCTCCAGCTACGGTGTCCCTGGGAGACACTCAGTTGCCCTCTTGGAGTCTCAATTTTCTCATCGAGGCAATGAGGGGGTTGACTGAGATGTCCTCAGGTCACTGTAGTGATGTAGGTGAAGCCTCCCAGAAAGGCAGCAGGCCTGGGGGCCTCGCAGAAGCAGCAGTCCTTTGCCATGGCCAGCAACCATGCCAAACACTTTATCCACGATGTCATTTGAGGCTCGCAGCACCCCATGAGGTGTGGGTGCCAGTGTTATCTCTGTTCAGCAGATAATGAAGTACAGAAACGTGAAGGCACTTGCTCGAGTCATTATCTTAGTTTGCTTGCACTGCCACACAGAATGCCACAGACTGGGTGGCTTAAACAACAGCAATGCATCTCTTGCAGTTCTGGAGGCTGGCAGTTTCAGGTCAGGGTGCCAGCAGGGTTGGTTTCTGGTGAGGCCTCTCTTCCTGGCTTTTCTGTGTCCTCATATGGTCCTTCCTCTGACTTGGGGGTGGGGAGAGAGCTCTCTGGTGTCTCTTCTTGTAAGGACACTAATCCTCTTGGATCAGGGTCTCACCCTTGTGACTTCATTTAGCCTTAATTACCTCCTAAACATCTTCTCTCCAGATACTGTCACATTGAGGGTTAAGGCTTCATCACATGAATTCTAGGGGCACACAATCCAGCTCACAGCAGTCTTACAGCCAGGAATTGATACAACGTGCTCCCTGCTGGCTCTCCTAACCACCACCATATTTCACTTGGCCCAGAGAGCTTAGCCGGGGCTGGGAAGCGCCTGTCTTCTGGTCCCCCAGCTGGAACACCCTCCCTCCGACCCCCGCAGTGTCTCTCTCCTTCCAAGTCGCTGCCTCCTCTCCAAGTTCTGAGGGTGGGTAGGAAGATACTCCTTTGCCCAAACCCTCTGAATCCTGAATGGTGTAGGTCAGTGGCAGGAATACTGCCCCCAAGACCCTCCTGTGCCCAGGGCTGAATCACCAGATGCTGTGGGAAAAGCAAAAGAACCTGAGACTGAGCCCTGAGGACTGATTCCTTTGCAGCCCTCTTTGAACTCAGTCCCTGGATGCTGGTGGCTGAACAAAACCATGCAGGCACAATTCCTGGGCTCCTAGGGTGAGCTAACAGTTGCTTGTTACTTTTGTGGAAGGATGAGAACTCGGTCCACACTGGCGAGCCACTCGCTGGGGCAGCTATAGTTGAGCTTGTCAGTTACTCATTATTAAAAACTTTGCAGTAAAAACAAGCTATTCAGACTCCTGTGCAGGCTTCCAGTAAGCCCAACAACAAACTAGTCATCCACCTGGAATGTCTCCTCTCTATAAATTACAATATCTGTCGTCTTGTTGGAAAAAGAAATGTTTTCTTCCTCACTCTCTCATGCTTTATTGCTCATGCTTGTGTTATAAAGGTAGACTTATAAAGGCAGGAGGTTTTTCCTAATTTTTAAAAAACTCAACGCGATTTGATAGACCACAGGGTATCATTCAGAAAATGAAAATGTGTCGTTTTACCTTTTCATACTGTCAAATAAAGGCAGCGAGTTAACAGGGAACCACTTGGTTCGTGTTAACTGATGTAGACCCACTTCCACATATGAACACTGGGGTTGTCGCGGTGTGCGGAGCGTTTGCACCTGCACCTCCCCCTCATTTTCTGCCTCTGCACCCTCGAGTCACTACCCGCACTTCGTTCTCAATGGAGAGGAAGCGACACACAGGCTTCTAGTGCTCTGTCCATTGTCACTATAATCAGTGTTGCCAGGTGATGGCCAACTCCCCCCACTCACACGCCATAAGCCGGTTCGAATCAGGAAAACAAAAATGTTTTTCCATTGAAATTCAACCTTGAGCATTTTGGAAAAGCAGACAGCCCGTTTCTGTGAGTCATTTCTCTTCCCATTGGCAGGGTTGTCCAGAATAACCGACTGTGCTCCTAGCTGCCCCAGAGGCCGCTGGGCTCCGAGTGTTTGTGTCTTGGTCATCATATCCATGGTTGGCTTTTGCAGGTGTGAAAGCTGTGGAGCCGTTTTCCATTCTGAGTGCAAAGAAAAGTCTGTGCCCTGCCCGAGGTGTGTCCGCCGAGAGCTGCAGAAGAAGCAGAAGTCTTTCTGGCAGAGGCTGAACATGGATGAGAGTCTGGAGGAGGCCTGCACCATGTTCGAGCTGTCTTACCAGAACACCTGACGCGGGCAGCCCGAACCCCAGGGATTCACTGATCAGCGACCCATCAGCCCAGAGTGGCTTCCTGACTAGCCAGTTAGACCCCTTGGAAGAAGAATATGTCTCATCTCCAGCTAGATATAGATGAATATATTTATTTATATATATATATACACATACACCTATACGTCCTGTGCGTATGTTCTGTATAAATTGTTGTCTAAAAGGTCCACAGAGCCTCCGTGGCTTGAAAAACTACCAATAGTTAAATTACACTTAGCCATGAATTTCAGCTGCTTGCTCCAGGCAAAACGTGGTATACACACAGTGCTTTATAGTTCAGACTCTTTTTTTTGTCTCTTGGGGCATTTTATTACACAAGACACAAGAGGAAGCATTTCCTGCAGAACAACGCGCTTCAGGTTCTTTTTGTGTTATTTATTTTTAGCTTTCACAGAGACTGAGGTAACTGAGGCAGGCATCCATCACCATCTGTTTCGTAAGAATCTTCAAAACACAAGAATGACTCTGGATGCTTCCAGGACCCGATGTCCCTGGCTCTCTGGCCTCCGTTCCTCCCGCAGAGGTGGGGATAACCCAAGCAGAGCCGAATGGCTGCAAAGCAGGAGTGCGAGCTCCCTCGGACAGAAAGCATACACCCATAATTTACGAGGAGAGCTGGTTCTGGTTTTGAAGTTAATCTCAGAAAGTTTTTTCCTGAAAAAAGAAGAAACCTCTGTGACCAAAACCTGCATGTTGTCGATCTGTTTGCTGATACGAACCCCAGCGCCCACCTAACCATGTGACACCTTCCATGTTTGCCAGGTTGTAAACGTCGCCCTCTTAAGAACAGTTTTCCAAGGGTGTCATGCGTGATATTTATGATTTTTTCATGGTGCTGGCCAGAGGAAATGTCCTGGGACTGTTGTTAAAGACATCGGCGTGTAGACTGGTAGACAGGGTACAGGTATATGGTACATATCTTCAAAGAGATGGTCTTCAGTGTGTTTTCACAGAATCCTCTGTAGGCAATTCCTACCTATTTATTTTAAATGCTTTGTTTCTCATTGTTCTTCACTGCACTTTCATTTTGACCTTTAATTTGTCAATTTAACCACTCTTGCTTTTACATTTTTGAATTATTTAAAAAGTCAGAGTAACATGGAACTTTAAAATACCAACTTTAGACTATTAAGAAAATACCAAACTTACAAATATAATTAATGAATTAAATCTACTATCATTTAAGTATATATACACATATATAATTGCCACCTTAAAGCAAAACAAAAAGTGCTAAAGTAAATAATATAAATAGGAAGAAGCAAATGAATGAATTGCTTTGCTATTTGAAGGGTGGTGCTCTCCCACTGCACTGCCCTGTTAAAAGCCCGTGTAGCGGCCACTGTGACCAAAATGGCAGGCAGGGCAGCACTGGAAACCTGATGGCTCCCATTCCTCCCACCTTAACTCTTTCCAGAACAGGAAAATATGCTTATAATGAAACAATTCTTAATAGGCTTTATGAGAAGATTCTGAATTGTTCTCACTAAGCAGATGCCTTCTATGCCTTCATGGATTAGTAGCTTCACTGCTATTAGGACCTGGGGAATCAGTGGCTCAGAGAGTACATGGTACCTTCAACCCCACTGCTCCCGTCCTGTGCCCTCCAGTTCCCAACTCATGACATTTCTGTCCATTTAGAGATGTGACATTTCAGGCCGACTTTTGTGCAGTTAGATGTAAGCATTTTACCTGTCAACTTGTGCCAGGTCCTTAGGCCCTAGACCACACATTTCAGCCTAACAGCTCAGCACCACACATGCATTTATTTCCTGACTATACAGTAGCCGTAACCAAGGCATGAAAACTTGTTAAAAGGCCAGGGCCCTATTCACGAGACGCCTCACGGTGCCTTTTACTCTTAAAAAAGCAGGTTGACTTTCCGCCCACCCTAGTTATAGAGAATGTTGCACACAAAAGAAAAAGGGTGGAAAATCTCAAGCACTTGGCAAACAGGCAAACAAATTTGATCATCTCCTTTCCTCCTTCCCTTCATGAAATACAGTATTTATATTTTCCAGCCTCAGAAAAGATAGCAGAACATGATCTTTCACAAGAGAATTATAGACCTGCTTATTATAAAACAGATGTGCTCCCATGGCAAAGTGCCTTCTCCCTCCGCCCCCAGCTCCCTGTCACTGTAGCTTACTTTGCCTTCGCTGTAATTAATGTATCTGTGATTCCAACTGTCATCGAGGCCATTCCCAGCACACTGCATTTGGAGACCCAAAGTGCAGGGCGTCTCCTCCCCTTCTGACATGTTTGCTCTAGGTACAGAATTTCCTGCCCCAACTCACAGCACCCAGGGTCAGACCTGCTGAGAGTCAAGGGTGAAATAATGGATCCCTGTTCAAAACACCTTTGTTTTCACCAGTGCCCATTCAGAGGGCCCTGCTAAATATGAGCAGTCCCTGTGAACACATAAGGAGAACTTTCCACCCACATCATTTTCTGCTTATTTTCAAAAGGGAAAAAAAAATAGATGTGCTATCACCATCAGCTACCCAGAACTGGAACCGTCTCCTGGCTGCTTCTGTTTCTTCTCCTTTTTGTACAGCCCTGACAGCCTGGTTGGTAGCAGCCACAGGCCTACGACATTCTCATTCTCTGCCACCACCACCAAAATCTGATAGGACAGAGTGGAGCCAGCTTCGGAGTTGGGTCTGCCATGAAAATTCAAAATTGCTATTTTCAGCCCAAAAAGCCTTAGAGCACATGAACGCCCTTACTGTTTTCAACCCTAGCAAATTACTTGGTGCACTGTTAGGTAATTGTTCCCCTGCTTAGAAACTGTCGAAACAAAAGCAAATCTGTGGATTACCACCTCTTTAAGACCACGCTAATACCTGCTTTTCCCCGTGTTCCGTTTTTTCATCTCATATTAAATATCTTGCACATAAACCATATGAGAAAATGGCCAATTAATCTCCTGGAGCTGGCAGCTGACTCTGGAGAGCCGCTTTTCACTGAAAGGCCCAGTCCCTGGTGTATCACTTGAGGAAATCCCTCCTAAAAGTGCCAGAAACTCATGTGTGAGATCGTCCAACCCTGGTGAAATGTTGGCATCTAAGCCCGCAGTAAGGAAGCCAGTTCCTAAAATAGACCTCGTTTTGCACCGCTGCAGGAAGGCCACAGAGTACTTAACAGGCAGTCAACTGGAATGGGAGTAGCGCTCCTTCCAGGGCCCTTTCTCCCAAGCTGAAAGCCTCTTTATACAAAAACCATGTAAACTCTCGTCATCCCCCTTGGCTTCACTGCCTTTCCGGGGACTGTGTTGTAGTCACTTTCATGTCTATAGTGCTAAAGGGCCATCTGGCTAGGAGCTTTAACGTTGGATTAGCTGAGAGGGTAATGGCTTTCTGATCCTTCTAGACTAGGCCTCCACCAAGAAGGGAACACAGCTAGTGCTCGGGATCTGTGGTTTCCAACACAGTGATATCCTTCAGGCTCCTGAGATGGGACTATGCCATGACTTCCTTCCAGCTGCAGTGAAAACCGAGGTGTTTCTATCACTCTAGCTGCCGGATGCAGCCTTTGCAAAGCTAGACTGCGCCCTTTGAGCGTGGCCTCTGTTTTTGTCTCTGCGTGTCGTGTGCATACACTGCACGTCAACACCAGATAGTTCCTTTCTGTGCCCCCTCAGAGAGGCTTGGCTCCCAAACCTAGGGGGTTGTTCTCTACCTATTGGCCAGAAAAGGCCATCTGTAAATTAACATATCAGGGTGGGACTAGCGTGATGCCCCAGACACTGAACATTGCCCGCAGAGGGGCATCCTCAGGGAAGTAGCGATGCGTTCTCTCCTCTTTTAGGGTGAAGCCAGAGCTGCTGCTCATGGGCTTGTGCAGAATTACCCGTCTCCGTTGGTCGGCCACAGTTTATTGGAATAACTAGATTATGAACTAAATCTTTCACTCCTGATTCTAATGCTGCCTGGCTTCAACAAACAAAAGTTATTTCATTCTTTTTACTTCTATGGTAAATAGAGATGTGTGCAATTTTTGCCCATTTTTTTTTCTTGAGCTTTCTCCCCTACTTCTTTTCCTACTCTGAAATAATGTGGAAATATAGAGAATTTGGGGCAAGACTAAAAGAAACAAAGACCTCCTCCGTGGCATGAACTGGATCATTAGCGGTACTGTCCATTTTCCTTTTCCTGGTACTGGTCAGTAACGGGCACCATGTACCACTCTCCTGACCCTGAGTCTCGTAGAACTAACTGCTTGAGGTTGGGTCCACTGATGGGGGCATGAGCCCTGCTCGGTTCATCCAAACAGAAAATGTTGATTTCTATCATGTGAGACAGTGTTTCAACAGTTAAGCCTCTGCACCCTGCAGTCTCCTTATTGGTAGACAGTTCCAGCTTCATTGGATTCTAAAATCTCTGACTCAAGGGTTTTTCTTTAGTGTGTTTTAGTAGCTGCATGGCTGAGGTAAAATCCACGTTATTGTTAAACTCTAGCTTAAAGACACAAGAAAAGTACGGAATACCCTCCTAAGCATGCCTGTAGCTGTCAGAGGTTTTATCTAAAGTGAGTTCCAAATGATCGCGTTGTGTGGCGCGTTCCTCATAAAGTGATGTGATGACGGTATTGGTAAACTCGAATGAGACCACTGCTGCTTTGCTTTGGTTCCTCCCTGTGGGAAGAGAAGCCACTGGCTGCTCATCTTGTTAGAAAGCTCTCAAGTGAAGGCAGTTGTTGTCCAGGATGGAGATTCAGGCACCTACAGCAACGCTTAGCACAGGGAGGATGTCCTCTTCCTGGCCGTGAGGCTGCAAACCAGCCTCTGTTCCCTTCCCTGGATCCTCCCTGCCCTAGTTCTGAGCTCCAGCCCAGACTGAGGCTTCCCGGCTATTAACAGATAGTGGGCACCCGGGCCGTGTGGCTCCTTCTCCATGCCAGCCTTCCCATTTGTTGTTTTCCCCGTAGGAGTGCCTTATAGTACCATCTAGTGCTTCTAGTCTAGCCTGTCTGCCCCCACTGGAAGCCTGTAGGGCCCTTCAACTAAGTATGGATCCTTTGCTTCTCCCCTGCTGGCTACTCTGAAACAGATGCGCTGGGAGCCTGCGCATTCCGATGCACGTCAGCGTTTAACCTGGTGCCTTAACCTCAGGAGTAAAGGGATTCACGCTGGGAACACGTTGCTAAAGTGGACTGCTACAAACATCGGCTTCTTGGTGCCATTGGCACTTTTATCAGAAAATACGAAAGACACAACCACATGTTTTAACTTTGTTTTATGCTGTTTTTTAATCACTCTTTTTGTTTGTCTGCTTTCATTAGCCAAACTCAGGGGAATATCATGATGTCACCAAGGCCAATGGGGAGAGAAATAAAACCAGCTATCCAGAACTGAATCTGTAAAGTAGTGAAGTTAGCCTTTTTCAGATTCAAAAATGACACAAACGCAAGGATTTTCTTTCCCTTTACTGTATAAAGGTTTTCTTTTTATTTTGCCACCTGTTTTCCAAATGGGAAGTGGGAAGCCTCTTGGATAAATTGTGATAAAAATGTCTCTTTGTGTGGTGTGGTCAGTCCACTGAACTCTCAAATTAGGCTTTGGCTGCCGGTGGCCTTACTGGCTTTGGCCACCTATGAAAATCTTACTGTGAGTAACTACTATCCTACCATAGAAGATTTAAGAAAAAACTCAGTTTCTTAGGAACGGTAGGTAAGAGAAGGGAGGAGTCAAAGGAGAGGAAACACTTGGGTTGCAAATGGAGAGTATTGAACGTGGCCATGCGGAAGACCCCTGCACAACTTGGTCCCATGCTCCTGGGTCAGATTCATGTCGTTTTTTCTTATTTCTGCTCATGCAATACAGAATTGACTAAAAAAATTTGGAGTTTGAGCTATTTCATCACTCTGTGTTCAGCTGTTTGTAGTAGCTAATGTGCTAACTTATATATGTGCTCTTTCTGTTTTCTGGATTTATTGCCTTTTGTTTTGGCATAACTTATCCATGTTTTTGTTTACATCATTTTTTAAATATCAGTAACTATAATAATGTAAAATTGAAGCTGTACTGTTGACAAGACTTCTAATTTTATGATCATCTGTCACATAATTTAAGTGCACCAGTTCCTCATGTATAAAGTTATCTCTTTCTCTCTCAATAAACAATGCAGAACGTACTTTCTTTTCCCGTAACAGCTTCATTAAAATACTGTTCTTGAGGGGGTGGTGAAAGCCCAAATGAGCCTGGATATTAATTCAAAGTCAAGATTTGAGCTTTATTGAAAATGAGCTATTAGGATTTTAAAATGTCTCTTAATATCTTACAGATAGACTTTGGTATTTTTCTAACTTCATCATCCTACAATATTCTCATCAGCCCTTCCCATGCTAATGATAAATTACAGTGTAACTTTTAAAAAGATGCAGATGTAGTGTTGTGGGCCTTTTTGCTGAATCAAAGCACAGTTACCTTCAGTTGCGAGACAAAGCTGCCAAAGCTCATGTATGGAATGTTCTCCTACCTAGGCTCTTCCCCACACCTCGCCCTGGTTTCAGTTCACCACTCCTGCACTCTCCAGATTAGATGGACAAGCGCCAGGCGGTCAGCTAGGCAAGGGTGCTGGTCGTTCCAGTGGGGACCACATTTTGGGAGCAATGAAGGAGCAAAGAGTGAAAAGTAGAATAGGGTTTGTGCTTGAAATAGCAGTTCTCTGGGAGTCAGGGCATGATTGGAAATAGCTGCATTACCTCCTGCCTGGGCTGGCCCTCACCCTTGCACCAAAAAGGCCACAGAGTGCAACAACTGTCCATTCGGAACCTTTCAAAAAAGCACCATTTAAACTCCCTTTCCGGAAGAAAGACATTGAATAGAGACTAGAAAAGGCACTTCTGGTAAAACATTCACCCAAGGTGAACCCTGAGTGTTACTCCCTGAGACACACCTAAGCAAGTTTATGCCCAGCCTTTCCTACCTCACCCTCAGGACACCAGCCCGGGCTCACGCCCACTCTGTCCAAGGAATCGCTGGACTTCATCCTCACACGAAACCTGCCACGATCCACGATAAAAAGAAACGAGTTAATGTTTCACTGAAGCAAACTAGACATACGATGTAGTCAAAGCCCGGATTATCTGATCCACAGGACAGGTTAGCTCTCCCCTAGCTGTAGTAAACTGGTGTGGCGGGTAACTCCAGGAAGTTTTCTATCATCAAAGAGAAGATAGGCAGAGACGTTGTCAGAAGTGTGCAAAGCAACACCATTTTGGTCACCTCTTCCCACCCTCGGGAAACAGTGATTTCAATCTCCCTTAATTGTTTCTCCTGTCCTATCCTTTGATGATGGCTCAAGATGATGGTTTAAATTAGTGGTTCCCACATTAGAAACAAAAATAAAGCAGAACGTCAGGGCCTCCTAGCAGACAATTAAACAGAACCTCCCTAGGTGGGGCCTGAGCATTTCCATGTTTTAAAAGCTCCCTGGGTGATCCGATGCATTCTGAAAATTAAGAACCACTAGTCTAAACGAAGCAAGTTGCCCTGAAATGAACATTTGCTTGGCATGTTGGTCACCAGCAGGAGCAGTGTCAAAGGGATGTGGAGGGACTGAGCGGCTGTAGTCACCCTTGAGTTGACAGCGGTCGTGCCCCTTTTCCGCAACAGATACAGAACAGTACTTTGGAACTTGCTGCACATGAACTGCAATCATTTCATAAAACCTTACCTTTACACCCTTTTATTTTCTTCCAGGGTGTGGTTAGCTTCTATTTATCCAGCATATACCATCCCCAGAGAGCCTGGCGAATAGAAGTGTCCAGGTCATGGCTGTAGGTGACTAAACTGGCCAAAAAGGGAGCCTTGTACCGTCCCACTCAATTTTTCAGTCTTCCTTGTTATGCTGTCACTGGTCCTTAAATGCATGTGAGAGAGAGTCCACTCCCAGTTCAGGCCCATCTAACGAACATGAACTTCATCACTCTGGATGGTGTTTAAAATGGAAAACAACTAGGTGCTTCTTGCCCAGAAAGGGTTAGGCTATTCAGGAGATCTTGAGCTGTGTCCAAATTCACCTGGTTCTATAGAAGAACTAGGCTTTAAAATGAACCAGAGTCATTCCAAATCCAGGCACCTGTTGAACTGGCGATTTTCAACTGCAATTGCCAGTTACAGGTAAATGGAAACTTAGAAAGACGAGGCCAGGCGCCAGTGGCTCACGCCTGTAATCCTAGCACTCTGGGAGGCCGAAGCGGGAGGATCACTCAAGGTCAGGAGTTCAAAACCAGCCTGAGCAAGAGTGAGACCCCAGTCTCTACTAAAAATAGAAAGAAATTAAGTGGCCAACTAAAAATATATAGAAAAAATTAGCCGGGCATGGTGGCGCATGCCTGTAGTCCCAGCTACTCGGGAGGCTGAGGCAGGAGGAGCACTTGAGCCCAGGAGTTTGAGGTTGCTGTGAGTTAGGCTG
>CAUYRT010043907.1:0-55982 GCA_963574885.1 Lepilemur ruficaudatus
CATGGTGGCGCGTGCCTGTAGTCCCAGCTACTCGGGAGGCTGAGGCAGAAGGATTGCTTGAGCCCAGGAGTGTGAGGTTGCTGTGAGCTAGGCTGATGCCATAGCACTCTAGCCCAGGCAACAGAGTGAGACTCTGTCTCAAAATAAATAAATAAATAAATAAATAATAAAAAATAAATAAAAGAATCACTGAAATTGATGATTTATTTAAAAAACATTATTTGAGCATCTATTATGTGCCTGTCACTAGGGATGCAATGGTGGGAAAACACAGCAAAACAAAGTTGCTGCCATCCTGGAACTTGTGTTCTGGTAGGAAGGGACAAAAAAGGCAAATAAATAAACAAATGAGATAATTTGGAAAAGTGATGAATGATATGAGGAATATAAATAGGTTGCCATGATAGGATCAGGTGGGTCTGGGGACTTCACCATTCGACGGGGATAGATAAGAAGGTGCCAGTGAATAGGTGACTTTTATGCTGGGTCCTGAAAGACCTAGAGGGATTAACAAGCTGGCTTGTTCCAGGAAAAGAAAGGCGGCCAGTGTAGTGGAATGTGAGCAAGGGGGAAGGCGATGGAGCTAAGATCAGAGAGAAAACACGCGAAGTCCATGTCGACTGTGGGCTTTATGTCCTGTTGAAGTTTGAATTCTATTGTAAAAACAATGAGAAGCCACTTGATCATTTCAAACAGGAAACAATAAAATCTGATATTCATTAAAATGGTTCCTCTAGTTGCTGATTGGAGGGTGGAAACAGGAAAACCAGTTAAGAGGGTTTGCCAAGGGTCTAGTAAGAGATGTTGCTGATTTGTACGAGAGTGGTGACAGTGTAGATGCAGAGAAGAGGAAACAAAATTAAGATATATTTTGTGAATTAATTTAACAGGACTTACTGATGGAATGAATATGTGAGGTGAGGGAAAGGGAGTGATCAAGGGTGAAACCTACTTTTATATTTATATTGAGACACTGGGTAAATGGGGTGACTTTACTGAGATGATTGGGGTTGGGGACAAAGAGGCTGAAGTCATGGAAATAAAGAGTTTTGTAAACAAAATCTTATAAATCTTTATAAATCTTAAAAGATTTATAAAATTTGAATTACCTTTTAGATATCTAAGAGAAGATGTCAAGTGGGCAATTTGATATATAAATCAGGGGAAAGTTCAGGGTGATATAAATTTTGGAGTCATTGACATACAGATGATATTTAAAACAACCGGAGGGGATGAGATCACCTAGGGAGAGTGAGTGGAAATAGAGAAAAGGAGATGTCTAAGGCCTGAGACCTAGAGCACTTTAACATTTAGACCTCTTTAGGAAAATCTCTCAGGTCTTTCTTCATGCTCAGATCTCTAATCACATTGTAAGAAATGTTGAATCTCCTTTACTGTATTTGTGAAGCTCTTTGCACCTGCAACTTTCTGTTATTGCCTCAGACTTTTTTTTCCCTGTCCCTTAGTTCTTTCTCTTCACTCTTAATTGAAATGTTTGAAAGTCACTGCTTAGCATGACAACATAGATCTATTTCTCGTACGGGTTGTGATAGTCAGATGGAGTCTAGTTAAGGTCGTGTGGGCTGGTGACAGTTATTGGACAACCTGCTGGCTACTGGCTGTCAAGAATTTACATGGCTGTTGGATTTGAAGCCCATGGAGAAGCCACCAGCATCCAGGACCTATCTTGGATACTGTGGATACTGGCAATAACACAATAAGCCCCATACATCACACAGGTTGGGATAGTCACTTCTGAGGAGTCAATACTCAGAATTGTGCCTACATTTTTCTGTGCCAATCGAGAGGCCTCTGAGTGAGTATTCTATCATCCACTGGCAGAGTAGGCAGCCCATGCAGCAGAAACAAATTTTATCTCTGCACAGCAAGTGGGTGGGCTAATCCGTAACCTACAGTAGGCTGGACTATCTGTTGTCAAGAAGACATGATATTCAATGAAGATTTTTACCGCAGGCTTTCAGTCTGATTCAGGTAAAAGCAGTATCCTAAGAATTAATCATTGTAAACAGAAATTGTCCATGTTGAAACTTGTCAAAATAAAAAGATTGTGGACAGGATAAGGACTCTCAAAATGTTAAAACTGGAAAAGAGTTTAGAGAGTGTCTAATCTGCCATTGCATGGATAGTGCCTATATCCAACCCCCTCTGCTGTGTCTCCATTTGTAAATCTAAAGGCATTTAAAAATAAAAATTAACATGGCTAAAATTGGATTTGTAATTTTTATTCCTTTCCCCAATAACCTGCTCCTTCTTCAGAGTTCTCTATCTTCATAAATAGCACCACTGTTCACCAAATTGCTCAGGCCAAAAACATGGGATGTTCTTTGTTTCTTTTCTTTTTCTCATATGATATAGTCAATCAATTAATTAGCAAATTCTGAGAGTTCTACCTTTAAGATCTATTCCAAGTTTGATTATGTCTCCTCCCTTCCATGGTTATTAATCATGTCTATCCACTATCATGTTTACGCTGTAGTAGTCATCTATTGTTTATTGTATTGGTTACCTTTAACCACTGTAATGCTGTGCAACAAACCATCTCAAATCTCAGAGTATTACAACAACAAAGATTTATTCTTATACTTACAGGTCTCCAGGTCTGCCTTTAGAGCCTATCATTTCTAGTAGACAATTGATGGTCACACCATCTATTTGTCTCCTTTACTGGCAATAATACCCTGATCCCTTGGGTTATTATACCTCTCTACTTTTCTTAGACCCACAGTTCATTTGGTTTGACAACATTTCCCATGTCCTTGATTATGGGGATTAGTTCAGAGATGGCCATGCATACTGTATGATAAACCTTTGGCCTGGGTTGTGATCTACAAGAGGTACCCTCTTCTCTCAGACAGTGTAGGGTGATGTGGTATGTGCCTAGAAGAGAAGTCCATTTTGCTGCTGCATGAGGGGTAGCCTGGAGCTGCTTGGAGACCCCTTATGAAGTCTGAAGATGAAACTAACAGACAGGGAAGTGGAGGAGAGAAACAGCAATTTCTTAATGGCATCATTTGTTTAAACCTTGCCTGAAACCAACATTGCTTCCGAATTTTTTGGTTACAGGAGCCATAAATTTATTTATTATTTAAGCCAGTCTGCACTGGGTTTTCTTTCCCTTAAAACCTAAGAGATTCTAATGCATAGATCTTAGATCACAGCCCAGTCTGCATTTGAGCGGATGCCCACTCTGCCCTGCAGATAAAGACACTTAAGAGTAGAAGGAAAACAAATATTCATTAAGACCTGGTGCTATGAGGAAATTTCCATACATCTCATTTAATCCTCAGGCCATCTTCTGAGTTAAGGATTGTGCTGCCTGGATTTAAAGCAGTAGAAGTTGAGATTCAGGGGATTTCCTAAACTTGACTCTTTCGTTCAGCTTCAATACTGCCTATGGTGACAGAGGAAGCCGCAGGTTGGAATGGTGCTGCAATTTATAATGCCTGCGTTTTTGGCTTTCAGCTAATCAGTGCCTCATGTTATCTCATTTCTGTCCCCACCTTTTCCATCGATTTCTCCTTTTAACACATCTAGGCTTAAGTTTATAGGCTGCCATATTATTACCGGTCCTTGTAGCCATTCTGATAAGAATGCAGATGTATTGCTTGATACGTAATGTTCCAAGCATAAAGGTTTCCATATTCTTGATGAAGGTGGACATGGAAGCATATATTTAACAGCTCTGATCAATAAGACATTTGCCAAAATGAGCAGATTGATTTTATTTACACCTGCAGCAATGGGCTTCCTGCATCTGTCCTCCTTGGAGCACAGACTGCTCAGGGCATTGACAGTGACAAGACTGCCCAGGATCAATGTCAACAGAAGCCACATTTAGTTAGCAATGGTCAGATGCATCTGGAGATTTAGCTATTTTTAATTAGATGAATTGAAAGCAAAATGGGTGAATTTTTGCAGCCAACTCCTTACACTACTTAAAGAACATTGCGTACCAGGTGAAAGGTTTATGTGTTAACCATGATGTTCTGGAAAGAAGCCATTAAAGAATTGATTCTCTAAAGAGAAAAAGAGGCTGAGACAGGAGCCATCTTCATCTTGGAGGTGACACTGCAACAAGCTCACTTATTTTATGGTCAGTGAGTTCTGGATCAAGAATTCTGGGCCCGACTTGACCATCTGGGTGATTTTGACAAGTCATTTCTCCCTGTGATAGCTAAGCATGCTTCTAGAACATTGTTGGTAAAATCAATCCGTAGGTTCTTTATGACTTTTTTTTAATAATTGGTTTTTACTATACTCTGCAGTTCACAAATGATAACCCTAATCCCAACATAGGGTTTTTTCTTTTCACTTTCTTACTCTCTCAAAATCTATAATTTATCTTCATAGTGACAGTTTTCCATAATAGCATATGCGGTTTGATCCTCACTCAGTAAATGTAGCCACTCAAAAATCCTGGTTTTACACCTGACTGTTCCCATGTCTGTTTGCACTGGAGCTCTACCCTGGTCCCATCCTCTCTGAGGGGTACTCAGGCCAGAAATGCCAAACAGGCTCCATGTCATAGGCCAACCATGAATAAATGGGAGTGGCTTACTGCCCCGAGTTGAGAATTGTAAACCAGGCTTTGTCTGAGTTCAGTTGGAAAGAACAGTGTAATTGATTAGTAAACGTCTGCCATGGGTGTCCCAGAGAAGGAGGAATGGCAACACCCTTTCCAAATGTCTGAAATGGGGGATTTGGGGCTGATATTCGTGTTAGGCATGGACTCAAAAGGAAAGGGCAGTACTTTTCATCCTCACTTAAGCAAGTCTTTGCTTCCCAAGCTGCAGCGGTTGTTAATATATTGGCAAGATGGATGAGGAAGAATTCTGAAGGCCATGAAGCTAGGAGTTGTTTCTCAGATCCTGGATGGCACAGTATAAGTCTCAAGCTGAAGAGAGCTTGCACAGGCCCTCCAGGCAGGTTCTCAGGGTGTGTACATTGCAGGTTAAGCTCCTTTGCTTCTGGAGTCAACTTCGTCCGGATATCTGGCTGCAGGTCCTCAGAGGGTTAAATGCAACTTGGGCAATGCTGGATAAAGCCAGTTTTACATGAACCTTACCATGTAAAATAACCATAATCTCTGGCTAAACTTTTCAAAATTCATTTTAGCAAGGATCATCAACTATTGATATTCTTTAACCATAATTATGCTTTTACTAGAGGTAGTTTTTTGAGTGCTACTTCACCTTGAATATTGAACCACTAGTTCTCAAATCAGCCCTTGTTCAGCTTCCGATTAAGACACTTAACACAATCACTGTCCTGGAAATACTGGACTATATGCCAAATGAGGCCCCCCAAATTAATCTATTTATTGGTCATTCAATACATCATATTCATATCCCATGTATTTCATGAAATATTCTCTGTCATCTCTTGTCCACCCATTGCTAAATTCCAATAACATAAATTAATCAGAATTAAATCATATTTATCCTCTATTTTTATTTTTATTTAATGTTCTATTTTTGTATCATCCTCATTAAGAGAGTGATGCAGATTGGGTTTTACATACTTCTTATAAGCCCCATAACAATTAGCACAATGCTGGATACAGCAAAATGTGTTAAAACATGTAAAATGTTAATGTAAATATTTTAAATTATTTTTATTAAAAAAGGCTTCCTTTGCTACTCTATCAAAAAGAGACTAATAGATCTGGTAAAAGGGAACCCGTCATCAGATTCTTTCACTTGAGAAACTTCTGTAGACACAGTGTGTAAGTTTATCAAATGCTACCTTGTTCCAATGAAACTTTAAGTTTGAGGTGGGCTTATTTTCCTCATAGTTAGTCAATCTGGCCAGAGGAAAAATGTGCAAGTCAGTGAAGAACTTGATAGGGAGGATAACCCTATTAAACTACAACTTTCTGGAAGAATTTTTTCTGATCTGTTTCACATATTTAAATCATTTCAACCCGTGACATAAAGAATATCCAAAAAAGTAAAATAGTATAAAACTCACTTTAGAAAAATCTATTTTAGGTACAAATGATATTGTCATGTCAGAATCACAAAAACTCTCATTTCTCTGAAAAGTTCTTCTAGCCAAATTTATGAAATTAGATTTTCATTTTAGATGACACATTTTAAGCTACATATATATTATAGCCTTATTGTGAGTAAGATCTTCTAATGAGTAATAGGTATGTATTAATTTATTTTAGGAAAAATACAAAATCAAAAGCTTAGCATAAAGAGAAACACTTTAGTTCATGTGGCATCCAAAGAACTGCTTAAAAGAACTTCAATCTTTTAAAAGTAGGAATTGTTATTATTGCTTTACTCCCTACCTCCCTCTGCTAAATTTGATGTCATATGGAAGAGAGATAATTTTCTTTATGGTTTGAATTAGGCAAACAATTTGTAATGCATTGCATCTGGCCCTCTCAATAAAAAAGGACTAAAAAATAGTTTGAATTCCATTGTAAATTAAACTAAAAATTCTGTTATTCCAGATGTTTGTCTCCTGACTGGGGATTGTTTCCTGGGAAAGAATATTCATTTATAAAGTTTAAATCTTTAGGTTTTTGGTGCTGTCATTTTATTTCCCTTATATTCAAAATGAAAATATAGAGTTTCATATGCAGTATATTATATAGAAAAGACCAGAACTAACTGATTGAAGTGTCTGACTTCTATCAGGGATTCATTACTTTGGTTCTAAAAGCCTTTTTATTCTTCTGGAGTCTTCTATTAAACACAAGTACTCCGTGAGATAAAATCACATGCAGAAACTAGCAATGAGAATGAGAGGGGGAATACTTGACACTTCATTAAGTTTAAGCTCCTAAGAGAATGAACTCTGGGCTCTAGAAGAGAGAGAGAGGTTATAGAAAAGAGACTTAGATTATAGAAAGGAGATATGGTATAAAAAAGGGAATAGAATATGGAAAGGAAATGTAACCTATAGAAAAAAGATGTGGCAATAGAAAGGAAATGTAGGGCACAGAGAAATTTGGATATAACTAGGAATAGCCAGATAAGAGGAGGGTGTCACGGCTCAGAAATGCTACCCCAGAGTACTCTGAACTGAAGGAAATTTCGAGGGTCTCAAAAGCAAGAAGGACAGAATGACTTTTCCCCACCTTTCTCTGTGGGAGTTGGCTATAAAGAAAGTCTTTGACCTACCTTGTCTAAAAGTAGGTCATAAGACCCTCATTCGAAGGGGTCCTGCCCTGTACCCAGGAGGAAGGAATGCTACACAGAGAAGAAGAATCTGAACAGACAGGCCTTGAAGGAGTTTCCTCCGCAGTCTAGTACCATTAGATCATATGCTTTTGTCCAATCACATTTCTACACGACTGTCCATTCTTCACTGAACTTAAGTAAGCATAAAAGATAGTTCTCCCAGGGTCTCTGGGTCTTCTTTTCTGAAGGCTCCCATGTCACATAAAACTTTGATTAAATAAATTTGTTATATTTTTCTCTCGTTAACCTGTCTTTTGTTATACAGTGTTGGCCATGACCCTAATGATGGTGAGGAAAGCTATAACACCTTTCTGCCCTCACAAGGGCTTCTTAAATTTGTGTGATTGTTAGAACCACCTGTGGAAGCTTAAGTGGCATAATTCTCTTATTTTTTTCCTTATCATTCAGAAAAAAGGTAATGAAACTTTCTCTTTTACTAATTTTTTAAATCATAAAAAAATTAAAGGGTAATCATTAAATCTACAAAGAAAATCTATACAGAGAGGCACATGACCATGAAAAGAAAAGGAAGAAATAGCCTTCCATTCGCATTCATGGTTCTGTGTATTTTAAATGTAAATTACAAGTATTTTCCATTCTATAAACTGAGATGAATTATTATCCAAGATACTTCACAGATGGATTTGAATAGTTGTATCTCTTTGTGGGCCTTGAAGAAATGTGATCATTTTTTTATCATTCAAAAAATTTTGAAATATAAGCATGTATGAATATGACTAGAAGATATTGCTATCGATAAAACCAGGTGGCTAAGGTACCTTAAGATAAGTAATTATCCCTTCCTAAAACTCATTTTTTTGGCTTACATAATTAAAATAAGCAATGATTTTCTTTTCTCTTTTGTCTCTATGACAAATATGTGGTATGTATGTTCATCTTGACTTTTTTTTAACACTAATAGGTAATAATTTTCTGAATAAATTATGTGTTATAGTTGTAAGTCACATAATCATTTTTACATGGGAAAGCTTATAAATGACCAAAGTCTTTTGTTCATTAAAAATTGAAAAATTTTTCTCCAATTCTGAGTTATATTAAGTACTATTTGGTGACTTGACACTTAACTAGAAGGAAAAATACAGAATTGATTAATGTGTGTTCATTCTGTATAACAGTTTAGAACAACCCAGAGTGATGAGTCTCAGAGTCTTGGTCTTCTTTGCAGATGAGGAGTCTGGATCAGAACTGTGACTATTTCCTCCATTTAGTAAAGCATAGGTCTCCTAAAACATTAGTCTCCTAAAACATCTCTTGTTATTTACTAACACCTTTCTTTATGACCATGATCTGATGACTTGACACAACCCTGATTTTGAAGCCAGTTTCTCAGCAATAAACCAACTAAACATATGGCTAAGTGGATATCCAATTCTTTTGTTACAGTGATTTGAAAGCACAGGAGAAATGTTTCAATAGATTCTAGGAAGCCAACTTCATAGTAAAGTGGTAGTTGATGATCTGTGATCATGTCAGTTTAAGTCTTTTTTAAGTGAAGATATAGATTCTGGAAGCAAAACTGCAAATAAAATAAGTTATTAAATGCTTATGTCATATATTTGGCTTTACATGTGTCCAGTGTGGAATGCAACGATTTTGGATTTGGAGAAGGAAGAATTGTTACCCTCCAAATGCTTTCAACCCTAAGAAATTCTACCTTTCTTGAAAGGACGCTAAGATGCAGAAAAAATATTACAACCTCTCTTTTACAGAAAGAAAAGTTTAAGTGACTTATCTAAGAACATACCATTAGAAATTATTCCAAAAGTAGAAAATAAAATTATGCCCTAAATTAGAAATCAGAAGTCTGGAATCTGAGTTTCCCCATCTAGAGTCTCATACGGTAGCTCTGCCTGACCTTAGCAGCATGGTCAGTGTAACGGTCTACGGAGTCAAAAGATCAACTATATTGAAGTGGAGGGAAAAGTGAAAAGCACTAGTTTATATAGCCCAGAGGCTCATCACCCCAGGACAGAGTTAGAGGAAAGTGATTACTTAATCCCTGAAACAAGGCAGTATGCTTGAAAACTAGAAGAGTGTGGGATGGGGCATGGGAAGGACAAAGGGTAGGAAGAAAGAATTGATACATTATGTTGAGTTCTCATGTTAACTTCTTAAGAGTTAGTGCGAAAGATTCCTATAGGGAAGAGAGGAAAAGATTTCTTTCCTCAGCCCTATCTACGTTCATGGCTGAGACCCCTATAACAAAAGATAAATTAATAAGAAAAAAGCACACAAATTTATTTACTATAACTTTTAGGTGATATGGGAGCTTTCAGGAGTGAAGACTCAAAGAAACAGGAAAAACTGTATTTTGTTTGTTTGTTTTTCTTTTTTTATTTCAGAATATTACATGGATTGTTTTGGACAGCTTGAGTCAAAGTTATAAGTGTGGCCATCACCCAGATAGTGTACATTGTATTCATTAGGTATGATTTTACCCATCCCCACCTCCCCCCTCCCACATGCATGATTTCTGTTAAGTATTACTTCCATCTGTGCACTTGAATGCTGATCTGTTAGTTACAATTTAATAGTGAGTACTTATGGTGTTTGTTTTTCCATTCTTGCGATACTTCACTAAGGAAAATGATGTCCAGTTCCATCCAGATTGTTGCAAAAGGTATTAATTCATTTTTTATGACTGTGTAGTACTCCACAGTATAAATATACCACAATTTATTAATACACTGATGAATTGATGGACACTTGAGTTGATGCCACATTTTGCAATTGTGAATTGTGCTGCTATAAATATTCGGGTGCAAGTGTCTTTTTGATAAAATGACTTTTTTTGCTTTGAGTAAATACCCAGTAGTGGTAATTCTGTATCAAATAGTAGTTCTACTTTTAGTTCTTTGAGGAATCTCCATACTATTTTCCTTAGAGGCTGTACTAATTTGCAGTCCCACCAACAGTGTATAAGTGTTCCTTTCTCTCCCCATGCACACCAGCATCTATTGTTTTGGGACTTTTTGATAAAAGCCATTCTCACTGGGGTTAGGTGATATCTCATTGTAGTTTTGATTTGCATTTCTCTGATAATTAGTGTCATTGAGCATTTTTTCATATGTTTATTGGCATTAGTCTGTCTTCTTTTGAAAAGCTTCTGTTCATGTCTTTTGCCCACTTTTTAATGGGGTTGTTTTATTTTTCCCTTGCTGATTTGCTTGAGTTCTTTGTATATTCTGGCTATTGGCCCTTTATTGGATGTATATTTTCTCGGTATTGGCTGTGTATTTTCTCCCATTCTGTGGGTTCTTTATTTGCTTGGTTGATTGTTTCCTTGGTTGTATGGAAGCTTTTTAATCTGATAAAGTCCTGTTTATTTATTTTTGTTGTTGTTGTGATTGCCTTTGGAGTATTATTCATAAATTCTTTCCCTAGGCCAATATCTAGAAGAGTTTTTCTAACATTTTCTTCTAGAATTCTGATGGGTTCATGTCTTAGATTTAAGTTTGTTATCCATCTTGAACTAATTTTAGTGAGCAATGAGAGATAATGATCTTGTTTCAAACTTTTACAGGTGCCTATCCAATTTTCCCAGCACCATTTATCGAATAAGGATTCTTTTCCCCACTGTATATTACTGTCTACTTTGTCAAAGATCAGTTGGCAATATGTGGATGAGTTTATATCTGGGTTCTCTGTTCTTTTCCATTGGTCTGTATCTCCATTTTTGTGCCAATAATATGCTGTTTTAGTTACTATAGCCTTGTAGTATAGTTTAAAGTCTGGTAATGTGATGCCTCCAGATTTGTTCCTTTTGCTGAAGGTTGTGTTAGCTATTCATGCTCTTTTCTGATTTCAAATGAAGTGTAGAATTATTTTTTCTAGATCCGCAGAAAATTACATTGGTATTTTGATGGGGATTGCATTGAATCTGTAAATCACTTTGGGTGGGATGGACATTTTAAAAATGTTGATTCTGCCAATCCATGAGCATGGTATGTTTTTCCATTTGTTTCCATCATCTGCAGTTTCCTTCCTTAGTGATTTATAGTTTTCTTTGTACATAACTTTCATCTCCTTGGTTAAATATATTCATAGGTATTTTATTTTCTTTGTAGCTATTCTGAAAGGTATTGAGTCTTTGATTTGATTCTCACTTGACTGTTGTTGATGTATAGGAAAGCTACTGATTTGTGTACATTGATTTTGTAACTTGAGACTTTGCTGAACTTATCAATTCCAGGAGTCTCTTGACAGAATCTTTGGGGTTTTATAGCTATAAGATCCTATCATCAGCAAAGAGCGATAATTTGACTTCCTCTTTTCCCATTTGTATACCCTTAATTTACTTCTCTTGTCTGATTGCTCTGGCTAGGACTTCTAGCACTATGATGAATAGAAGTGGTGACAGTGGGCACCCTTGTCTAGTTCCAGTTTTGAGTGCTTTCAAATTTTCCCCATTCAGTATGATGTTGGCTGTGTATTTTTATACTTATGTTTGATGAGGAGTGGACAATCATGTAAATGTATGATTGGATAAAAGGGGGTATGATCTAGTAGTAATAAATTGAGGGGAATGCAGCAAGACCTGTTTGAACCTACTAGATTCTTCTCTGTGTCTCCATCCCTTTCTTCCTTGTATAGGGAGTACCACTGTGAAATGGGGATCTTATGACTTCCTTTAGAGGGAAGTCAGAGAATTCTTTTATGGCCTCTTTCAGGGGAGAGTGGTGGGAGAAAGTCAGAGAGATTCTCCTGCTTCTGCTGTTTTTTCAAATGCCGAGGTGCCATATTTTGGGGTAATGTGTCCTGCACTCTTGTCACTTCAATTGTAGAGATCTCCCATTGTGTATAGTAAATATCCCTACCTTTTATTATCATTAAGGCTTGAACATGGAGTTGGAATCCAGGAGGGGCAGAATATGAAGTACAGGAAGTCTCCTTCCACTCCCAGGGAGAGTCTAGAACACATCATGTAGGTAAGTGAGGTCAATCTGGAGGAGAGGCAGTCTCAGGGGCTTTTTTCAGTTCTTGTTTGGTGTAGCAGAGACCCATGAGTTCTTATTCTTCTGAGCATGTCCAGGATTGCAGCTGAGTTGGAAAAAAGAGGTCTGTCATGAGACCAAATTGGTTAGAGCAATGTGAGCCTAGAGCCAAAGTAGAGAGTACAACACTCATTTGGGAGACTAAATGGAGATGGGCCAAAGACTTTGTGAGACTGTGTACATTTGAGAGTCTGGGGTAGACCTTGTTTGCCAGGGACAGGTACCAGGCCCTAACCAAGCCGAGAGAAGAGGTAATGCCACCAGCTAGCATTGCCCTAGAGATGAGAGGAGCCAATGACCCTGCCTGAGGAAGTCTACTCTTCTCTTCACAATAGAGTTTTGGAAGTCATAGCTCTCATTCATCCCCCACATCTCAGACATGCGCAATGTTGCTGACAAGGGCTAAAGACATAACATTTCAAAATAGGCTGAATAATATTATTTTAAAAGATTTTTAAGTGACTGGATTAAACTATGTTTTACATTGAAATATAGTACCCTGAAATACATTTTCCAACTAACTAGCCAGTAGGGGCTCAGTAAGAAAACCAAATTATTTATTGACAAATTAAGAGATCTATGTAAATTGTGGTATGAGAGAATTTTAGACTCTGCTACACTTATATATTACAGAAAAATTATGCATAGAAAGCTACTCATAATATATATGGTTATTCATTCAAAATAATTTTTCCCAAACATGAATTTTAGACTTTTATTTGGACCTGCAGCTTAAGCCTAGAAATATTTAGAATTAGTATAGCTTTATATTTTATCAGTATTCTTGAATAACTGGGTAAAAAAAAATATGTGAGTTCTGAAAAAGTGCTTCTTTTAGTAGCCACTTAAATGGACAGTATTACCATTTTTTAAAAAAAGAAAGAATGTGTTAGCCTGAGGCACTAAAGGAAGGCATGACTAGCTGGAGACCATTTACCTAGAGAATTCCATTTCCTCACCTGCCCAGTGAGTTGGAAAGAAGGGAGTCAAAACTGACTCTCACCACCACTTTTGGGCATGATATGAGCAGTCAACATTATAAATGTTCCATGGTTACAAAATCTTAAACAGCTCCACTCTTGGTACTCAGAATGATGTTTGAGTTTATGCCACGTTTGATTCAGAGTCAACTGCGTCTGATAAGTCAACACAACTATTTCCTGACTTCTCTGCGTCAGAAGTTTCATTATGCCATTGTTTTCACAGAAACTGTAAGTTCTGTGAATTGCCTTTTCTGCCTCCATGTTTGAAAGGTTCTCATTGTTAATATGTTAAATCTTTAATTGCCCACAACCTGAAGTTTCCTTAAGTAATTATAAGATTCTTTTCTGCATTTATATTGTTGGTCTTCCTGTGTGACATTGTAAGAGCCCTCACTTAACTCTTCTGGAGTGCTTGAAAAATTACCTCTTTGGAGGCAGGAACAAGATCACAGTAGATACTTTTTTCCTTTTGGCAGTCGAATGGGTTCCTATTGTTAAAGTAGGCATGATTAAAATATTTAAAAATCATTCTCCATTGTTTTGGGGATTAAAATTTATTCTAGATTCAAGCCTGGAAGCTTTGATCTCAGTCTAAAAATTATTTATTTTTCCTACTTTTATGAAGAAAAAAAGTTGCTTCATCCAGTTTTAATTTTTAGAAGCACAAAAATACTACATATATGCTGGAGAATTTCCAGTTTTTTCCCATTTGAAAAGTGATAAGTTAGCTGGTTTTCTTTCAAGGTAGATTTATGAAATTATTATTATTTCATCTATTGTTATTTCATCCATTTTGAAATAAGTTCTTTAAAATCATTTTCTGAATCTGCCTTTGGCTTAGTTTAATGTAAAGCTTTTAAAAAGCTTCAATGGGAGCCATTGAGTTGAAAATGACAGCCCTCTACAGAGATTTATTCACCATCACCACTTAGAATCAATATTCTTTTGGTTGAAAGGCATGATTGCAATTTACATTATCAAAGTGCTCAACAAACATATATTAATTTCCTCTTTCAAAAAGAGAGGTGAGGTTTCCCTCTAGAGTATGAGACCTTAGCACAGGAGTTAATACATACTTTCATATGTTCACTTTTCTACTTTAAACTTTGCAATGGCTTCTTATGTGGGTGATTACAAGCAATTCACTAAGTGCTCTACATAATTGTTTGACATCCACGCGGGATCTCTGGGGGTTTTCCTTCATATTCCACTGCATAATGTGTTCTCCAAATTCTCTCCTTCTGTGCAAAGGACACTTCCCTCAAGACCCGCGTGTTGCTGGCTGGTTTGCTGGACCCATGTCAGGTTTATTACGCTGCTGTGTGAAATCAAGTCTTCATTAGCCAGACAGTCTCCACCCAGGGAAGGCTTGCTGAGGAAAGCATAACTGTGGGGAATCAAAGGAGATTGAGGTATGCCCTTAACAAAGGCAAAGAAAAGTCTCTTGGTTTACCTGTGTGAGAGATACCCCTCATGTAGAGTACAGTAATATAGTAAATCAGTGATAATAATGGCTAATATCTATTGAGAAGTTACTGATCTAAGTGCTTTGCATGGAGCATTCTAATTCATTCTCACCATATCTATATGCAACTGGTGTCACTATTTACAGCTGTGGAAGCTGAGGAATAGACAACTGTAGTGAATATATCAGGTTTTAGTGTGAAAATGTCGGTTCTTAGTGCGCTCATGGCTGAAGAATGACCAGACACACCAAAGGAAGGCAAGCACGAAAATGAGGTTTATTGAGGAGAGAAAGATAAGATTACAGGGTAAGAGCAAGGTACATACGCCACAGATGCTGACCAGACTGGGCCCATTGTCACAGCAAAGGGAGAGCAAAACGAAGGGCGCACACACAAAAGGGGTTGGCTATGGTCTGTGTCTTGTTTTATAGTGTCTGGATAGGGACCTCCCTCATGGTTCAGATGTCACCATAGAACCACTTTGATTGGACAGTTGGAAGTTGCATGACCTGAGTCTTACTGTACATGAAGATATCCCATGAGCCTCTCTGAAAGCCCACTGTGTGTGGGATGAATCACAGCAGCACCCACTTTTGTCCCTAGGAGACTCAGAATCCCTCGCTAGCTACCTAACAAATACTTTGCCCAACTTTCTACAGGTAGCAAGTCACAAAGGCAATATGTGTACCCAGGCAATCTAATTTGAGAGATTGGCTGTTTAACTTCTCTGCAGACTCCCATACATTTATAATTTCAATTGCTAGATGATGCCAGTGAGTTTCAGGTCTTAAAATAACTACAAACGGAACTATTATATTTGATTTTACCCTATAGGTTTGTCATAAGGAATTCTTTTGAATTTGTGACAAATTCCTTACGACACATCGCTTTCTAGCCTTATTAAATATATGCATTCATATTCCTTGTCATCTTATTTAGACCATAAAATCACTCAGATCATGGTCTCTGTTTCTCTCATTCATTCATCCATCCACCAAATGTTTACTGAGCTAACATCAATCCCAGGCCTTAGTATGTCCTTTATCTACTTTATACCATCTGGTTTCCCAAAACAACTGGGGTTAAATAACTTGTGAGGAGAGGAAGAAAACATCATAAAAGTGAGTACTATGAGGAGAAAAAGGAAAGGAAGGAGAGGAGGGAGGCAACCTCCACTGGAGGTGGAGAGGTGGAAGCAGCACAGTGGCCACAGACAGTAGGAACTGGCCTGGAGGTTGACAAAGATGCTTTGCTTGGCCCAATTTTAGTTAGGCTCTTGAACCTTCTTCTGGGCCTATCTGTGTATAAATTGAATTATAGCACGAATCCTGCTAAGTCAGTTTAGCAAGAACCTCCCTCTCCTGATATCTAATCACCTTCCATATCATATCGGGAGCTTCATCCTTCACCATCCCCCAGGTGATGTCTGATCACCCTGACCTGTCTTCAGCAAGAATCTTCCTTACCCTAACTTTTCCTCTCACTACTTTTTCATCCACTGCCCCTACCCTGCTCCTTGGCTACAAATTCCCACTTGCTCATGCTGTATTCAGAGTAGAATCCAGTCTCTCCTCCATTACAAAATTCGATTGCAGTGGTCCTTATACCCACAGTAATGATCCTGAATAAATTTTTCCTGACTAGGCTTTATCAAGTGTCACTGAATAATTTTTTTCTTTAACAGGTGGTAGGCACAGGTGATCACCTGTTTGTGTGACAAGGCACATTTCTGACTTTGATTAGAATGATTGTTCTCTGTATCTATCACTTCCTCTTGTCCAGCAACATGCACATTATGGGTACTTAATTAACATTCACTTCAAGAATTAATGAATCATGTAAATGCATACTGGAAATATTAAATAAGAATGTACATCAATCAGATAAACTGAAAATAAATTCTGGTGAATACATAAGAGAGAGTTTCTGGGTGCACTGACAGAATCTTCTGCGGGGCCTGGGTAGCTCTGATAGGAGGCGGGTAAGTCCTTGACATCTGTTTAGCATTCTCTTCTCCTTGGGAACAGTGCTGTGAAAAAGAGCTATTTAAACCTGAACATCTGATTGCCTGCATTCTCTGGTTCATCTTCATACCAGTTTAACACCCAACTCATTCAAGATATGAGGGGCACAGGCTCTATCTCGGTTATCGCATTTTAAGTTTGAGAGTTCCTTATAGATTGTTCTTGAGTCTGTTTTGTTGTTTCCTTCTCTTGGTGGCAAAGTGGAGATCTGCCAAAGCATAAAATATGCTTTACTCAATGGCCTGAAACAATTGCTATTTGAAAATATGTTTCACTTAAAAAGGGACTTAAAGAAACAATTAAGGAGTTGGGCAGAGAGGGGTCCATTAGTTTAAGTATTTTTTAAAGTACCTAATGGCTTTCAATTTATCCATGAAATGTGACTCAAACTTGTATATTTGGAAAATTTCAAATATATTTAAGTTGCATGTTTAAGTTCCGTATCTCCTGAGCTGCTCAGTCCATAAAGTGATTCTGAAAAGTAGCTGGAGGGAAATTTATCAGTTGTTTGTGGAGCTCGACTGTAGGTGCAGGTGTGACACAGGAACTGTTTTCCGTCTGTTTAGCCATGGCTTCAAAGGACACCTCTTCCCCATTCCTCAGTGCATTGGTGGGCATGGACTACCTGCCTTGTGGACACTCAGGAGAGGAGACAAGCTTTGAATTATGGTTTCAGAGTTGTGGGCAATAGGAGAGGCATACAATAGATATTTTAAAATGCCACAAAGAGTCCTCTCTGGGCATATCAAGGGCTAACCATCAGGGGAAAGAATGTGACAGATGCCCTCCAAGTTACCTTGCTGAGCGGATTTGTGGACTCGTGCTGCTGTTTGATGCGGCTTCCAACAGACCTTTCATTAAATCCATGCCTTGGGCTGACCCACAGCACTGTGCCCCTGTCCCAGTGCCCTTCTCTGCATAGGCAAATGGCCAGGACCACAGAAGGTTGTGCTGATGAGCTGGGAGCCTCTGGGGGGCAAGAGCTGCACTGCCCCTGTCTCTGCAGGCTCTGGCAGATGGGGCAGTCCCCTGCCTGGGAGAGCCATTAGTGTGACCAGACGTGCCCTCTGAGAGCCTGGACCTCTCAGAACCACACAGAAATAGCAGCTAGTGACAAAGGCTGATTATGTCTCCAAAATTTAAGTGTTTTCAAATGGAAACAACTTAGAAAATGGTTGAACTATGGTAGCCTCTGCTACGGTCTTTTGCCCATTTCTTATCATTGGGTTTGCTCAGCCTGTCTGAGAGCTGCGCAGCAAGGTGGAATTTTATGGCTGCATTTACTCAACCTTTGCTGTGCAAAGTTACATGAGGGGCGTATGGTTCATGCAGAACCAAAATTTAAGTAATGGTTGATTAGTGAAAAAATGAGCCCTGACTAGTAAGGAATTTCTCCCATGTAAATGAATCCTTGTGTTTGTAACATGAGGGAATTCTTATTTTGCAATGCTAGAGGCAGTTTACAAGGTTTTACTAATCTGCATAATACACCTTCAGGGTTTATAGGCAGCAAACATTTTGCTATTAAATGCAGCAACATCTTGGTGTTATATATTTTGGGGAAATGGCATTTATAAAAAGGCCTTCAGCATTTTTATAAGACAACTACATCGGTCCTTGGCCACCCCACTCAGCATCTATGTCTGCCACTCATAGGGGAATTGGTTGCTGTTGCGATGATTGTTTCAGCCCATTGGAACACTCATATCACAAGGCCCTATGCAACTTACAACAAGAACAAAGTTTGGCCATTTTGCAGCTTTCCTATGAAAGGTTAGACCAAATTAACAGAGGCATTAAGAAAACAAACTGGAAGATGAAGCCAATCCATCAGCATCAGTTGTCTCCATTCCTGGGTTCAAATTTTGAACACACCACCTCTGACATCACTGGGCTGCCTTTGCATATCTCACTTTACCTGGGTTAAGAGTGCTGGTTCTAAGGGAAGGGTGTTTCTAATAAATGGATACGTAGAACCTTTTAAGTCTTGGGCAGAAAATAACTTTTGGAGAAAACTCCAGGTGGCAGTGGCAGGGGAACTGAGTGTCCACAGAATTACCATTTGATTGCACTGCTGTGTTCATTCCTCCCTTTTGGCCTTCTCTTACTTCACTTCCTACTGTAAGCACCTCATCTGGAGGGGTTTGATTCTCTCATTTTACATCTCTATTTCAAAAAACAGCCCCACCCCTTTCCTTGTTTCCTCCTTAGGGATAGAGAGAAGTTTTCTAAAGGAACTTTAATCAAATTATAAACCACCTACTATGTTCAGCTGCCAGAGATTTAATCATGAACAAAACAGGGTTTTTACCCCGAGGCTCACATTATACTTTTTATGGGGTTCCCACTTTATTTGGGAAATTTATGGCATTGAACCATTCAGTTTTATTTTCTTCATGCATTATATCCTGCAAACATACTCAGGACAAATATTTGACTAACATATTTAATGAACATAAAAACACAAATAACATCATTAAAATTTACTGACATATTTTGCCAAATTCCCAAATTTTTGTCTGTTTGTCCTCATTTAAGTTTCCATCTCAGGACCGTGACTTTATCATGTTCTTGTAACCTGCTGTCCCTTTCCTGACAGAAGCAAAACTCTCCTCTCTACTTCTCAGCTTTGGAGACCTCTGTTTGACACGTGATGGAGATATCATCACCAGAGAGGGTCGACTTCCTTGATGACAAACTAAGAGCCATTCTCCCCTCCAGCTCTGCCCTTGGGCTGATGAGCTATCCGCCAGGCTTTGGACAACTGGAAAACATCTTATCTTTTCATTTTTGTGTCCCTATTCTCCGGTCTATAAGGTTTTAATAAGTGTTGAATATTCCATGACCGAAGGACTCCATGGGGAGCCTCTGGCTCCACAAACTGCTGGCTTGAAATTGAGCCCAACTCTTTCTTTATGATGTATTGGTGTCTCCTGCTCATCTCAGGACCCTTGCATGAATTGCTCAGGAATCTCAAAAGAAGTACATGATATTCCCTTAAGAACACCATCTTTTCTTGTATCTGTGTATTTTCCCTCTTGTGTTCCAAGGTCCTCTGCTTTCCTCCAGAATTCCCTCTCTGAAGCAGTCCTCTCACCAGGTGGAGGGACGTGGATAGGGTGTTCATTTTTCTCCTGTCCACATGGACATGCCAGGGCTGGGCTCTTTTTCCTCCCTTTTCATGCATTGTTGTAAAGTTTTCTAAACAGGAAAACATCCACAGAGAATGAAACTAGCATGCCAGGGGTCAAATTTCTCAAGTATGTTTTTGGGTCTGAGAGCCATGACAAAAGCAACCAAGCTTTTTCCCTGCTCCTGTTTTGGGCTAGCCCACTAAGTGACTTTGAGCAAGTCAGGTAACTCTCCAGGGCTTCAGTTTTACAACTTGTTAATTGACAGGGGGTTATAGTTAGAGACTACTAACACTAAGGTCCCATTCAGCTATAAAACTTGATGGTCCTCAAAGGTTTTCTCTTCCTAGTCTGCATTAGATTCTCATTTCCCTGAATTCTTTCTTTTTACCTTTAATATGTATAGTCTAAAACAGCAGCATCACCCTCACTTGGGACCTGTTAGACATGTAAATTTTTGGGCCCCCCAGACCTACTGAATCAGAAATTCTGCAGCCATAAATATGTGCTGATTCAGATGCACACTAAACTTTGAGGACTATGGGTATAGGGCTCTGATGTACAGTTTTAAGTATATTCTATGCAGGAGTGAAGCCCAATGCCTTTGTATCTCCTATGGTTCAGAAAATAAAATGAGTGCTTTAAAAATCTCTATTAATTAAGTGTATAAGGATGATATTGAGTAGACTCCTATATACTCATCTAAATTGCAACAGCAACTTCTACCAGGAGCTATGTATCACATGGTGAGAAGAAATAGTTCCTGTCTTGCTCACAGACTGCATTTTCTCTCATTCCTTCTCTTTTAATTGACCTGTTCCTTCTGCAAACGCTATTCTCTCATCTTGTACTTTGCTCTTTATGACTTACTGTTTTTATGGCCAATGTCATATTTTATGGATCTGGGGGACAAAGAGATTGAAGCTTTGTTTAAATATACCACTATGCAGAGCTTCCCTACAGCAGGGGGGAAATGCAGTGCTTATTTTAGTATCTGAGGCCGTGATTTAAAGCCTGTTTACATAGCTAATTATTAAAGCATGATAAACACACTTTTTATAAGACATGAGGAAAAGTGCGTTTTTTTGGTCTACCTTCTGTTTCTACTGGGCTCCATCTCCAACAGATGGCAGGAGCATCTGGGAAGCAGGCCAGTTAGGCACGCTGATGGGCCCTGTACTTACTTAGCAACCGCTCCTGGTCATTTCCATGAGTCAAGGGTGCGGATGAGAGAGGCATTAGCACTGAGCTTAAACATAAAACCTGAATGGTCAACCAGAGTTCGACTGGAAATAAAAGGATAATAGATTTGGTAGAACTGGGAAGGATGTTGACTTCTTTGCATTTTGGAAATCGTATGTGTTGGGAAGAATTAATGTGTGTGTTTTTAATTTCCAAAGGCTATCTCTTTAATTTAAAGGACCACAGCCAGCAGTAATTAAGCATGTCATTCATTGCTGGCAGCTACTTGGTTTACATGCTGTTTTTATTCCCATTTAGCTGTTTGCTGAAGAAAATACTCTAAAATCAATAAGGACACATATGTGACAGGGAGAATATCAACTTACAATTAGTATCTCATAAAACTATGAATGGCAATATCTGAGAATGCAGTTAGCTTTATAGAGCATGCAAAATTTATTCATGAATAGATCTGCAAGGAAACTTGGGTAAATACTGCAAAACAGTCACAAGACACTGAATAATTTTGCAATTTTGATGACATTTGTTGGAGACGGTGTGCAACGTAATGAAGGACTGTTAACATTTTGTGAAATGAGATGGAGGCAGCAGGATAAAAAGAGGAAACTACATTTTCTTTAAAAAGTAAAATGTATTTCACTTAAAAAAGGGCAGTGGAGAGATGGTAATTCCAAAGTATAATCGAAAGGGTATTACTCTCAGCTTTAAATACCCCTCACAAGAATTTCCTAAGGTATAGCTGAAGGTAAAATCGGGCAGCAGAATGGTTAGGAATATCAAGACCATTTCACTTAAAATTAAGGTTTAGTAAAAAGCAAAAGCTTTCAGGGACTATTTTCATTCCTGTCCTTTCCCTACTAGTCAGGACTCCTCTGCACCTCCTACGGGCCCAGCCATTCTCCCCTCCAGCTCTGCCCTTGGGCTGATGAGCTATCCACCAGGCTTTGGACAACTGGAAAACATCTTATCTTTTCATTTTTGTGTCCCTATTCCCCGGTCTATAAGGTTTTAATAAGTGTTGAATATTCCATGACCGAAGGACTCCATGGGGAGCCTCTGGCTCCACAAACTGCTGGCTTGAAATTGAGCCCAACTCTTTCTTTATGATGTATTGGTGCCTCCTGCTCATCTCAGGACCCTTGTTCAGATTTGGACCTCCCATTCACTCGATCTCTGTAACTTTGCTTTCTTATTCCTTGCAGCCCACAAGGGAAGTAGAGTGGGGAAGAAGAATCTCCTGTGGGGAGGTTCTGTTAACAAAAAGGAAAATTGCATCATGTTGGATGCAAAATCACTTTATTTCTCTTCTTCTTCTTCCTGTCAAGACTCTTCAAAGCAGAGTGAAAATGTACTTTCTCCATATGAATCTTCTGCAGTTCTCTTGCAAAACAGTCAGTTAGGTCTTTTGTCATTCAGGAAAGGCAATACAGTGGGTTCTGTTGATTGTGAAAGCAGGATAAGAGAATAACTTCTTGATGTTATTTTTGGGGAATACGGTAGCTGCACCCTTATAACCTAAATCCTTCTTTCTACTACTTAGCAGGCCTGCAATCCCGTAGCTGATACTTTTTTTCCTCACTGAATGAAAAAAACTTGCAAATACAGTCAGGTACCACATAATGACATTTTGGGCAAGGGCGGACTGCACATATGGTGGTGGTTCCATAAGATTATAATAGAGCTAAGAAATTCCTGTTGTAGCCATCGTAAAGTTGTAGCACAATGCATTACTCACGTGTTTGTGGCATTGCTGGTGTAAACAAGCCTACTGCATCACCAGTCATATATATCCATGGCAAATGCAATTATGTACTGTACGTGATACCTCGTAATGGTAACCAATAACTATGTTGCTGGCAAATATGTATTTACTATACTATAATTTCCATTGTTATTTTACAGTGTACTCCTTCTACAGATAAAAAGTTATCTGCAAACAGCCTCAGGCAGGTCCTTCAGGAGGTATTCCAGAAGAAGGCCTTGTTATCATAGGTGATGACAGCTCCATGCGTGTTACTGCCCCTGAAGACCTTCTAGTAGGACAAAATGTAGAGATGGGAAATAGTGATATTGATGATCCTGACCCTGTGTAGGCCTAGACTAATGTATGTTTATGTTTAGTTTTAAAATATTCTGAAATTAGAAAAGAATAAAAAGTAAAAAAAATTGTTAAATAGAAAAATACTTACAGAAAAAGGATATAAAGAAAGAATATTTTTGTAGAGCTATACAATGTATTTGTGTTTTAAGCTAAGTGCTATTACAAATGAGTTAAAAAGTTAAAAAAATTAAAAGTTTACATATTAAAAAATTACAGTTAGCTAAAGCTACTTTATTATTAGAGAAAGAAAGACATACTTTTAAAAATAAATTTAGTGAGGCCTACGTGTACAGTGTTTTTAAGGTCTATAGCAGTGCACAGTCATGTGCTAGGCCTTCACATTCACTCACCACTCACTCACTGACTCATGCAGAGCAACTTCCAGTCCTGCAAGCTTGATTCATGGTAAATGACCTACACAAATGTACTGTTTTTTATCTTTAATATCCTATTTTTACTGTACTTTTTAAAATGTTAGGTATGTTTAGATGCACAAATACTTATCATTGATTGTGTTACAGTTGGCCACAGTATTCATATAGTAACATGCTGTGCAGGTTTGTAGCCTAGGAGCAATAGGCTATACCACGTAGTGGAGGTGTGCACTAGGCTATACCGTCTAGGTTTGTATAAGTACACTCTATGATGTTTGCACAAGAATGAAATTGCCTAGCGATGCATTTCTCAGAATATATCTCTGCCATTAAAGGAAGCATGACGCATCCCTGGGAGAGGCAATAAATTACCCATTGTGCAATACATTAGTATTAGAGGGATACGCTGTTAGAATATCTGATCATAAAGTTATGTCACTATGAATGAGCTTACTAGATCCTTAATCAAAAGGGGATAAGAAAAGAAGGTCTTTTACATAAGGGGAGGCAAATTTTTGCAGAGGAAAAAGGCAAGGCTGCTTAATAGTCATTGCTATTTATCCGAGAGAATGCCTGCAATGCCTCATAATGTCCCCTGCCAGCTCAGCCAAGTGTCCCCATGACGGAGACACTGGAGATATGGGAGTTGGGTATGTGAGCCCTCTTGCATATGCAGGGGTCTGTCTCCACTGTCTGGAAAGCTGTTCACTAAATGCTAGAGACAAAAACATTATTCTTTAATTCTAATTGAATGAACCCAGTGCATTTTATAGGCATTCTGGAAATCTGAAAGTAAAACTATTTTCAGTGACGACTACTAAAAAACAGTTGAAAATTGAAACAGGTGAAAACTGTTCTAAATCAATTTATTTTAAGTCAAATGGTTTCATTATCAGATTTGATGAGACATCTCTGGAGTTAAAGGGGAAAAATACTCTGCATATTTGCTAACTTTGACGAGTGAAGTCTCTGCTTATTCTTCATGGTTTTTTTTTTCTCAGAGCTTTAGTCATTCAAGGCTAAATTTTATTTTCTGAGTATTTATAATCCTAGAGGTATTTCCCAAATAACTAGTCTCATCTGCAAGGAATTATTAATACACGTGCCATTCACAGTTCCTTGCCATAGTTGGGGTCCTTGTGCTTTTCCTTTGTAGTCACTGAGTTCTGGGTTCACCTCAGTCATGTGAGCAGTGATTTGCCACCTTACTGAAATGTATGGAACCGATGGCACTGGGAAGGCCTGTAGGTCTGACTGTGAAACGCTGATCTTCTCCGAGAACCCTGGCTGTTTCCATTACTGTTCTGTGGCCTATGCCTGGTTACATTGGAAATTTCAGTATTGCTTCCTGTTGCCTGCTTTTGTCTTTGTATTTTTTCACATTACTCTTCTTAGCTTTCCAGATGAAGACTAGAATATGTTTTTTGAGGTATCTCTTGAGAATATGCCAGAATTCTTACTACAGGTTATATTCCAACACAATGAAACTGTCAGAGAAAATGTTCCAGGGTAGGAAAACCATTTTCAAGCCCAAGACCAATAACACAGGGACATCAAAAAACATTAAAACAGGAATTGGTAAAATATATGCAAAGTACAAATATTTTAAAGATATATCATTTGTCTATGTTTTTATACATTCCTATAGCATGGCACATATTTTGTTTTTCAAGGATTTGTCCTGATACCTGTTTCTTCCATTAGGACCGTGATATTTTTGAAGGGGTGGAGGAGCTCATTTGTGTTTGTATTCCAGGAGCTGACCATAATTTCTGACATAGAGTGAAAACTAGATTATTATTTCTTAAATGAGTGGATAAATAAATTAATATCTGATACGTTAAAAAGAAAAAAACATTAAAGTCAACAAAAGAGCAATGAAGTAAAGGAACTTCGGGAGGCCCTTTGTTGGTCTGGAATCAAAGGATTTAACTTCTAATAATATTCTTGAGAGGGGAAATCCTCTTACCTCCTCTGTGGGGCAGTTGCTTTTAGAAACCACATTATTTTATGTATTTGAATCACAGAATCTTAAATGCGCAAGGTAATTTACTATTATTTAGTCCAACTTTCCTTTTAGGACAGTGTCTTGGTTTTGGGTTCCCCTGAAAGCAGAGCCTGAGGCCAAGGCTTTTGTGTCACTACTCTACTAGAAGGTACAAAGCAATGTGAGGAAGCATAGTAGGGGACAAAGGGACTGAGGAAGGAAGGAGATAGAAAGATAGGTTGTTAAGCTGGCTGCTGCTAAATGCAACTGATTGTTACAATCCACAGCATTCTCCTCCAGGAAGCCATATAAACTGTGGCTCCTGGCATTCAGTTTGGGTGAGAAATGGCCAAGAACATGTTTATTTTGTTGTTTATTTCCCCTTTCTCTGTCTTTATTGGCTTTTTTTTTCCCATCTGCAAACATTCTTGCTGGTCCATTTTGCGTTCAACATTGTTTCATATCTATTCAAAATTTCCTTAACCATGGCCCCACCCTTGTTTAGAATTGCATTAGCTCTTACCTGGACAATTGTAGCCATCTCTTAACCAATTTCTCCTATCCACTTTCTTCCTAACTAAATCCATCTCACACACCATGCTCAGATTAATCTTACACTAATCCTCCACTTATAAATATCTGTGGTTCCTCATTGCTCTGATAATGGATAAATTTAAATTTCTTAGCTGGAGTATATCAGTTAAGATGCCTTAAGATGCAAAAGATACAAAATCCAATTCTAATGTATTAAGCAATACAGGAACTTACTACATCTCAAACATTAAGGAATCAATAGGTGGCCCCCACCTTTGTTTGATACTTAGCAGCTCTTTTGAGTCTATGCTCTCTTTCTCTTCTTGGCCTCACAGCTATAGCAATTTCAAGTATCACATACAGATTCAACATTGGAATATGAAGGACCATTTCTTTCTGATGTTTAATAGCAAAGTGACATTTGTCAGTAGGCCCAAAGCAAACAACCAACCCTCTCATCTAATTGGCCATGAGTTTCTCCTAAACTAACTCCTAATAATGGGGGTCGAGGGAGAAGGATGCATGACTGGCATAGGATGCTGAGAATTTAGCCTGAGATCTGAGGATAGAATTAAATATCACTTGGTTATGCAGGAGAGAGTAGGCAACCAAATTTATCTGTTCCATGCACCTGAGATTGGCTAGTTCTCATCAACTCTCAGCTTGATTTCCTAGTTTCTTTTCACCCACACTGTATAATAGCTATGTCCAACTACTTGCTACAGTTCAATCTTTCTTGCCTCTTTACCCTGTGAAATATTCTCTTCTTATTGTGCCCTGTTAAAATCATACCCATCCTTCCAGGACAATCTTCAATGTAATTTTCTTAATGAATCTATCTGAAGTGATTTCCCCTTTACCTAACTACATTTTTTGAACTTATTTATCTATTATGTCAGATTGTAGTCTTCTTGAAAGCAAAGTCTTGAAACCATTCGTCTTGCCCCAAGCTGCAAGCACCAGGCCTTATACTTAATAGTTAATATTTATTTTCTGAAAAAGTAAATTAAATGTCAAAAAATTAGTAAGATTAACCCTAGGGCTTTTAATTTGAGTAGTTTCTTGGTAGTGGGGAGTTTGGTTTTTCCCAGCTTCTTTGTATAATTCCATCATACTAGGTCTAACTTCCTGAGAATAATAATGCAGAAAGAACAGGTTTCCACAGCTGAAAAAAAAAGAGGTCACATCCACTCAGTGAATATAATCTAGGAAAAAAGAAAATTACGAATATGTAGTAATCTGTTGGATATGCCCTGACTTATCAGATCTTTTCGGGATTTAGATTTTATATAGTCAACCCACTTTTCTCAGTAGCATAAAACTAATCAGCACTTGGAGTACAAAATCATGTTAACTTTTTAACAGGTGTTTAAAGTGAGAATTTGAGATTGTGGGACCATGGTTAGAAAGAGGTTAAACATCATCATGAAAAAAGTTTTGTACTAAACATATATGGGCTGGTCCAGTGTTAAAAATTGGTATGCATTTTCTGCAAGAAAGGTCATTCATTTAAATCAAAGACCATGGGCTCATCCCTGTATCTAATAACAAAGGAAATGACATCCTCCTATGAAGAGAGAATTTAGCAATTCTCCCCTAACTCCTTCACAGCCATTATGAGCATGGAACATCTGTTTCTAGCTATAAATCTGTCACGTCACTAGAAAATCCAAAGAAGAAGACATTGCCGATTTATAACTCAAAAATCCACAAGTTTATATAGATAAAACATATCCTATAAAATACAATGTTACCTCCATTTAATGCTACAGTATAATAGACTAATAAAGCATACTCACTTTTTTCCTATATCAGGACAACATTCCACTCTAAATTTTGCATTCTTCAAGGCATATATTTATGTTGAACTTGAAACAGCATAAAAGCAAAGTTAGAAGGTGATATGGTATCGTATCTGAGAGGGTCTCATTACTGTGTTTTATAGTGGTAAAATTCCTATGTTCAGGCAAAATTCAATAAGTTAGAATAACTGGATATTGGGATATTGACATTTTATTTCTGAGAAAATATAGGTAGGTATGTTATCTAGATTCCACTGGGTGTATAATGTAAATTAGGCAAGTTATGTAATCTCTCTGCCTCATTTTCTTTATCTATAAATGAAGGATAATACTAACAACTATGCTTTATGGTTGTTGAGAATATTAAAATGGTGACTATAGAACTTTTTGTGATGATGCAATCATTTTACAAGATAGCCAGTAGCCAGATGTAAGTAGTGAGCATGTGACATGTAGCTAATCTGACTGAGGAAGTGAATTTATAATTTTGTTTAATTTTGATTATATTTCAATAGGTATATGTGACTAGTGGCTACCATATTGGTTTGTATGAGTTTAGAACAATCCTTGGCATGTAGTAAATAATCTATGAACCTTAGATATTTTCAGCCTCTTCTCAGGACAAAATGTGCAGCAAAATGTCTCTAGCACTGCAAATACATATGGCTTCTATGATTTTTAAACAGTTGAGCAAAACATACTCAAGAAAATTGTTTGCATCCTTTTTCCATTTTTTGTTTGCATGTGTGTTTATTTAGTGAATTTATTACTTTACCTGCTAAAGAAAAAAATTTCCTAGAATATTTTTCAAGTTTTGGCTCAAAGGTTTCCTCATAAGTAAAAAAGGAAGGTAAAATAAAGCCCTATTAAAACTTTTATAAAGCTAATAAACTAGTCAAAATGAAAAAACTCAATGTTGGGAGAGATGTGAAGAAATGGGCACTAGATGCAATCCTGGTACCTTAGCATTTTTCTGTTTCATCTGCCCAGAATACTCTTTCCACAAATATCTACATGTCTTGCTTTGTTACTCCCTTCAGGTCTCTGCTTTGATGTCACTTTAAATAAAAGTGCCCTTCCCTGAGTATCTGTGTCCTGAGCATCCTATATAAAAGTGCACCTCCTATCACTCTGCCCATCATTCTCTGTACCTTCAACCTGTTCTATTTTCTTCATAAAATGTATAATTTCTTGATATGCTTTTAATTTTGTTTATTGTCTGCTTCTATTAACTATATGAAAATTCCTTGAAAACAGGGATCTTGTTCAAAATATTTATTTGGTGAAAAATTAACAATCATGCAAATGTCCATCAGACTCTAATATATTAACATAATGTAATGGCATAGAGCCAAATGAAGGTGTTAAAGGTTATTAATGATTTAAAGTTTAAGGTGATTCATTATCAACCCCCTTCCCCCACACCCACCACACTTACTTATGCCTTTTTACTCTTTAATAATATAATTTTTATTGACTTTTTGAAAAATACAAAAATACACATTTATTATTAAAAAGGTAAGCAGTCTATAAAGAACACATACAAGTGATCCTGTCACTCCCTTGTTCATGATCTTCCACTGGTTTTTCATCACCATGGAACAAACTGCTGTCTTGCTAGAACCTTCACAACCTGTATGCTGTGGACCTTCCCTCTGACTTCATCTTCTGTCACTGATGACATTCCAGCCATGATGACCTCCTGGATCTTTTTTGACTGTCCGTATGTTTCCGTCTAAGGGCTGTTGTACTTGTTGGCATGACTTCTCTCCCCAAATACCTGCATGGCTTGCTCCCTCATTTTTTCCAGGTCTTCCTTCAAATATTTCCTCCTGTACTGCCCCTTCCCTATTGACTTTCCTTGATTTAGTTTTCTTCATAACTTTTCTTGCTATTACATTATATTTGCTTGATTGACTACATCTTTCCCTACAATGTAATGTTTATCTGCTTTAGTTCATATTTATATTCCCACAATAAATATTGGTCAAATGAATTCAGAAGTCTATTGAATACAGTAAAAATATATGTTGATAAATATAGATACATAGTTATGGTAGAAGTGTTAAAAGAGATAATATAAGAATATAGAAGGATTTTATTTAACAACATTCATTTAACAAATGTTTTTTGAGTAATTACCATATTCTGGTCACTTTTTTTGATCACTGAAATACATCAGGGTGCAAAACAGAGATCATATCTTATGAAATTTACATTTTAACAAAATAAACAAAAGCATAATAAAGAATAACAACATGTTAAAAATAACAGTGCTATAAAATATGAACAACTAGATCAGGGTAAAAGGTCTGTGAGCAGTATGAAATAAGGTGGCTAGGATAGGCTGCAGTGAGAAATAAATAAGCACAAGTTAAAGGGGATGAAGGAGCTGGCTAAGGAGATGTTTGAGGGAGTACAGTCCTTGGAAAAGAGACAGAATAAAGCTTTAGCCTAGAAGCATACTTGATATGTTCAAGGGATAGTGAAGAGGCCAACATGCCCAGAACAAAGTGAGCCAGGCAGTAGTGGGATAGGAAATCAGAAAATTAACAGTAGACCAGTTTATGCTGGGCTTTATAGGCCACAGTAAGAACTCTGGCTTTTACTTTGAGTTAAATGGGAAGCCTCTGTAGTCAACTGAGTTAAATGGGAAGTCATTTCAACTCAGTGTTAAATTGAAATGAAAACTCTTAAATAGAAAAATTTTCTGAGAATAAACTATTTAGGATGTAGGTATAAAATTAAATCCAGGTTGCACATGCATCTATCTTTAAGAAAATAAAGGAAGCCAGGTGCAAGGGGGCACACCTATAATCCTGGCTATTTGAGAGGCTGAGGCCAGAGGATTGCCTGAGCCCAGGAGTTCAAGACCAGCCTGGACAACATAGCCAGACCTGATTTCTAAGAAAAAGAATACAATAAAATAAAAAGAAATTAAAAATAAAGAAAAAAGAAAAGGAAGAAAATAAATGATATCAAATGCCTGAATCATACCATGCCAGATCTTAACCTTGATTCTCCTAGTGCATATGTCATTTAAAGACACTTAGTTAATCTCTTTTCATAAAATATCATATAAAGCAGACTGGTAGAGCTTCTAATACTTTTGTATGCATGGTTATAATTGTCAGGAAATTTTGATGATTTAATCTAGAATATCACTAATAAGATAATAATGGTCAACTCATAGAATAGAAGAATAAAATATTTGTATTTATATATTTCTATTATATATTTCAAAATATTAAACTGTGTCCTACAATAGGAGGTATATATTACATAAATACATATAAAATCAATCACCAGGATCCAATGTACATAACTGAGGCAAGGCAGTTGAATCACAGAACAAATCATGTCTACATATTCTGCTATTTTTAATTCAATTCAGTTTTACTCTACACACGTTGTGCTCTCCAGCCTCAATATTTTTTCCCCTTTCTGAATAATATCTTACTGGTCACCCAGGGCCTACTCTCCTTTCTATGATATCTCCATTAAATTCAGCTATAAGAACATACAGGAATAAATTTGTAATCAAATGCAAATGCCTGACATCAATTCAAGTGTTATCTTTCCTGGAATATTCTCCAGGAAAACAGTGGAGATTTGTATGAAAAAGATCAGACAATGATTCAAGGCAAAGGCAAACTGGTAAGCACTGCTTTGAACAGGAGGCCTTTGCAGGAGGGGTCAGAGTCTTACCCTGTAGGCAGCAGCTACAGGTGCTACAGACCAGTTGAATTGGAGTTTCTGCCTGAAAAAACTTATTAATAGCTACTGCCTCTACTCTTCAGGCAACTCAGGGTCACCTACCCTTATTCTTGAGATGAAATCTGAATTTGAGGAGGTCCCAGAAACCAGGGAAAGAACTCTTAGAAAAATAAGAGCCAACTTTCTCTGAGTACATGCCCTGCAGTGAGACAGCTACATAAGCTCTGGCACCTCCATTTCTAATTTTCCAGGCACTCTCAAGAATTCAAGGGAAATTCCAGAGTCAGAATATTTATTTTTAATCTTTAAACCTCATATTCACTAGCACATTCTCCTATAACCAATTAAATTTTCCCATAAGTCAACTGTTGTCAAGAAAGTAAACTGCCCAAAAGGATATAGAACATTTTTATTCGTTCAAACAAAATGGGTATCAAAAGTGTGCAGGGGAGTTGCTTAAACATGGCAATGTGGACCTAAACCAAAAAAGAAAAAAAAAAGCCTAAAGCAACAGTTGATAATTTATAAACATGATCACAAGGAATTGCTTCCTAAAAGTTCTAGGGGATCCACTTCTGATATTATTAGCTGTGTGACTTTAGTTAAATTAGTCTACCTCTTTGAACCTGAGTTTGCAGATCTGCAAAGAAACAATAACCAAACCCAAAAAAAGAAAAAAAAATAGGCATCTGGAGATGGCTTTGCAAATTGCTTTTCTTCTTCCCATTTCCAAGATTCTGTTATTGAACTGGATTTCACATAATGGTAGGCTTTCTGAAGTCCTCTTTTTCCCTGTCTGGTCAATCCAATGAGGTAAAATCCAGATAGTAAAAAGCCTCTGAGGGTGAAGAAACCCACTCTGCTTTTCTCTATGACTGACGTGTTCCACAAGTCTTTCCATTGATCAGATCAAGCTGCTTGTCTGCAGAGGCTGTTTGACCATGAGACAAGTCTTCTAGACTCATCTGTACAGTAGCACGTATGCACTTGGGAATACGGTGAAACACTTTCGGAATAACTGAGAATGTCATAGGGAGGACAAAATTAAGTATTTTTTTCCTCAGCGCAGTGTTGGCATGTAGACTCAACTTTGCGACTTGAATAAATTTAGTTCTTTATAAATTTATGTTATTTAAATAAAAAATAAATGCAAAAGCTGTTATATTTGGGAATTTGAAGGCTGAAAGGACAAAGGAATCAAGTGATTATGAATTTTGATTCCAAAGGCACAGAATTATTTATAGCTTCACTTTGTTCCCTCTGCTATATACTTGGTCATTATTATTAACATTTTCCAATTTAGAGAAGATTTAAAAAGAATTAGGATTTCTTTTTAATTATAGAAAATTTATTTTGAGGATTTTATTTAGCTAATTTTTTCTTGACAGTAATAACAACTTGTCAAACTATTTGTTTCAAGCCATGTGGTGGCCTCAAATATATTTTCTTCATCTATACAAATAACTTTAAAGATATGTTATCTTTTAAATCCATCTAATTTTCAATATGATGGTTGCTACCATTTGTGGCAAACTTCTCATTACCCTCCAATATGTGTTTCCCTGTTCTTTCATTGTAACAGTTTCGCTGGGCACATCTCAGCCCAGCTGAATACTACATTTCACATCCTCCCTTGCAGCTAGTTGAGCTCATAAGCCTAAATTATGGTCAGTAAAACATGAATAGAAGAACTTTTGGGTCTTGGTTTTAAAAGGGTTGGACATGTATTTTCCTATCTCTGTACCTCTTAGTGTTGGCTGAAAGATGGTGAAACTAGAATTGCCTCCTTGGACCCAGAGAGGAAACTCATCTGGTAAAAATGGCAGAAATATACTTCTAGATAACTACCTTGGATTATTACACAACAAAGGGAGAAGCTTCCATGTTGAACTTTTGAATCTCTTTGTTACAAAAATTTAGCACGTACCTAAACTAATATGCGTCTTCTATTTTGAGGTCTGAGTGAGAAGACAAGACATGGCAACAGCGGGCATTATGTTTCACATGTAAAAACTACCCCTTGCTTCTGGATGCCTCTCTTTTTTGCATTGTTGCTGTCTAATGTTCTCTTCTTGCATCTCTGTCTGAGCAGCGCTATTGCAAGAGGAGATGCCTTACAGCTGGGCTCCAACTGACTGTCACTTTCACAAAAAGTACAACCTATCTCCTCAGTAATTAAAATATACTCTAGGGCTCCTTACTGTATATTTTCTTAAAGAACTGTCAAAGGGATTTCACATACTTAATGTAGATTTCCCAAATTTCTACGTTAGACCTTGTTCACTTCTCCCCAAATTTGTATTCATTGCACATCTTTATACAGACTCTTCATACTGGTTTTGCACTATAGTTAGAGCTCTCTCATGCTATCTTCCCAGAAATACATACGTACATGCATATACATAAACAAACAAGCATTTTGTTTGATTTTTAAATAAGTAACTTCATACCAAAAGTACTGTTGTGGAATTTAATTTTTTTCTTTTTACAATATGTCTTGAAGACCATCCATTTGGTATATCTTGACTTCCTAATTCTTTTTAACTCCCTCATAGTATTTTCTAAAAAAGATGTACCAAAGTATTTTACTTTAATTCTTATCTGGCAGATCTTCACTGTTTAGTTTCACCTGGGATGCTGGATAGGCAGGCTCGTAGTGACCCTGGACAGGCAGACCTTGGTTTCAGGTTCTCTATTAGGGCTGGGCCACTTCCTGTCCTCTAAGGTCAAACGGTAAGTACTAGCTGTGTTCTGCAGTCTGGTGAGACCACTGTCTGGTCTCTGTGGTCCGACAGAGCTGCCGTCTGGGCTCTGTAGTCGCCTCTGATCAGGCAAAATGGCAGATTGCCTTCCCTTTCCAGGCGGTTCTGTTGTGTGGAATCTATAGTTTGGCAGGGCTGCATTCCAGGCTCTGAGGCTGGCAAGGTTTGTGGGATCACCACTGGGCCACACAGGTGGGTGGGATCAGAGGCTATGCTCCACAGGTACGTATGGACTCGGGCTTTCCTCTTGGCCTGGCATAACCTTTAGCAGAGCACTGAGGCTTGGTGGAGTCTTCACTGGGCCGCTGGGCTTGGGTGGGGCCAGACATTCCATGGTAAATGCTGAACTGCAAGTGCCTCCTGGCCTGGAGAGGACCCAAGGAGTACACTGAGGTTTGCTAGGGTCCCTGAGTGGACTCTGGGTTTAGAGGGCCAGATGATCCCTCCATAGGTAAACTCTGACTTACCCTTGCCTCCCAGCCTAGGAAAGGCATAAGTAGAGCCCTGGGGCTTGGCTGGGTCACTGCTCAGCCTCTGGGGTTGTCATTTTTGTTTATTCTGCTGTGAAATGCCTGTTTATTTCCCCTTCTCCCATTTTTCCATTAATTTGTCCTTTTCTCATGTATTTTATAAATTTATATTTTCTTTACCATTCCTTTGCCAGTCACTTGCACTTCCAATGCTTTCTTCCTGTTTTGGCTTGTCTTTTATTTTTTAATGGTGATTTTATGATACACAATTTTAAAAGTTTAGTGAGTCACATTTAAGAAAACTGTTTCTTCACAATTTTTACTTTTTGTGTCTTATGTGGAACATCCTTCTCTTCTCCAAATTATAAATGTTTTTTCCAATATTTTCTTCTGAATATTTTAAAATTTTCCTCTACCAAAGACCAAACTTTGGTGTATGGTGTGTTATAGGGTACGAATAGTTTTCATTGTTCTAGCATTATTTATTGAATACTCTGAAATTAGTCTGCAATGCCAACTCTGTCATATACAGGTTTCCTTATATTTGTTTAATTCTTCACCAAAAATATACTATTTTATTTACTATTTATATAAAATAAGACTCAGTATTTTTTCTTTTCCTTCTCAGGAGTGTTTTGGCCTGTCTGTGCCTTTGTTCGTCAATTTGAGAATCAGATTGTAAGGTTCAACAAAATAGATTTTGTTTAGATTGTGATTGGAATTACGGTATATTAATAATTTAATTTGGGCATAATTGACCAATTTAAGACACTGAGCCTTGCTAATCAAGAAGACAGTGTTTTTCTTTGTTTACCTTTAATATCTATCCTTCAATGAAGTTTTCTAAGTTTGTTTACATATTCTCCCATTAATTATTATTGGCTTTTTTTCATATTTCAATCATTTTTCATAATTCTCTGCATACTTATGTAGGATTTCCTCTCAGAAACATAACTCAGTAAAATTGCTTGGGTATGTCTCTGTAAAATTTGGATAAATTCTGCTGAAGTTGTCCTTTAAAAAGTCTATGCCAGTTCACATTTTCACCAACAGTGTATCAACATACCCATTGCCCAGCATAGTGTAATAGTCACTATTACCTTACTCTTCATTTTCTTGATTTCTAATATAATTAAATGTAATATTTATTTACAAAGTTTACTTTTGATAAACCAGTTGCTCTAGCTATTTCTTCTTGCTTGTGTTAGCATATTTCTTTCTGTAGTTATATTCTTTATTTTACAAAAATTTTGATACACATCATAAATATTTCAACATAGTCTGTTGCTATTCTTTTCATTTTGATTGCAAGTCTTCTATATGATGTTCAAAAATTTCAAAGGTATCCATCATTTCATTTATAGTTTCTCATTTTGTGCTTTGTTAAGAATATCTTCTCTTTAGCTTGTCCTTTTAATCTTTGTCGCATTTTACTTTAACAGATTTTTTACATTTGATTTTGAAATATGTCTAGAATTTATTTTTTGTGTATCATGAGAAATAGAATAATTTTATGTATTTTTCTAAATATGTAACTGAATTTAGCATAGCCATTTATTTAATAATGCATCCCTTTCCTAATGTTTTGAATTGTACATTTTTGTATAACTTTATTTTATTATTATTTCTTAACGTTAATAGGCTTTTTCAGAGCAGTTTTAAGTTCACAGCAAAACTGAGCAGAAGGTACAGAGATTTCCTATAACACTTTTTAAAAAATATATGCTAAATTCCCATATATACATGAATCTGTATCTGGACTCAGTTCTGTTCCATTTATTCACTTATTTATTTTGCTGTGCCATTTCCACACCATTCTGATCACTGTAGTTTCATGTATGCTTTGATATCTGGCAGAGCAAATCCAGCTTCCCAAATTCAGTACTTTCTTTTTCTTGAATATTTTCTTATCTTGGCAAATGTAAGAGTCAACATTTTAAGTTCCATAAATTTTTTTGATTGTAATTTTATTGGAATTGAATGGTTTTATATATTAATTTAGGAAGAATTGGCATTCATTTTTTAATGTTCAGATTTCTCCAGAATTGTGAGAAAATAAATTTCTGTTCTTCATAAATTAGCCAGTCCATGGTATTTTGTCAGAGCAGCACAAAACAGATGAAGACAGGTACTCCAACAATAAAAGATCTAGAAGAAAAAGAGGAGAGTAAGGAATGTTGAAGGAACAACTGTTTAAATAGGAGAAAAACAAAGGATGTATATTTTCCTGAAGCCAAGTGAATAAAGTATATGAAGGAGGAGAAATTAATGTTTTGTATCAAATGTTACTGGTAGGTCAAATAAGATCAGCATTGAGCATAGACATCTGAAATTAGTGACTTGGTAAAACTGATGTCCTTGACAAGAGCAATTTTGGTGGAGTAGTTGTGATGATGGGAGAAAGTCTGATTGGAGTATGATTACAAATGGAAGGGAGAAAAGGAACAGAAAGAAAGGAGAGGGATTGAAAGCAAGGCAAATAGATAATCCTTTCAAATAGATTTGCTGAAAAGGGAGTAAAGAAATGGTGCTAGCTTATAGGTAAAGTGGGGTCAAGAGAAGATTATTTTTTCAGATGGAAGAGAAAAGAGACCATATTCATACACTGGTAGAAGTGGTTAAATAGAGAAGAACATTCTGATCAAGAAAAAAAGGTATATTCACTTGAACAATGTCTTGAGTATGCAAGAGTAGATGGGCTTAAGAACACGGAGAGAAAGTAGTTTAAAAGCATAAATGAATCATTTGGGGAACACGTTAAGAGGCGGAGGTTCTGGCATAGATGCTGGTAGTGAGTAGATGTGGTTGGCAGAGTTTGTGAAAGTTGTCTTCTGATTGCTTCAATTTTATCTGTGAGGTAAAGTAAGATCATCATCTGGGAATAAGTACGAGGAAGAGAAATTGAAATTTTGCGGTCCAAGAAGTTATGAAACAATCATCTAGGAGCACAAGAGAGTTAATAATCCCTGGAGTGTTTTATTTTTTTCTGAATGTTCTGAAATTTTACCAATGTGTGTTTCAGTGTGAGCCATTTTTTCATCCTGCTATGTGCTTGGTAGGCTTTTTTAATCTTAAGATTGCTTTTTTCCTTTAGCTCCAAGCAGGGAAAACACCATGCACAAGCATATGGCTCTTCATGAAGAAGACTCCTAATGAAAAGTAAGGTTGGAGTGGTAGTTTTATGCTCAGATAAAGTATGGTCTTAGATGCTAGGCTAAGTTGGTGTGTTTATTCAGTAGGTAATGAGAAAATGTTAAATGTTTTCAAGATGAGGAGTCACATGTTTCTGGTATGTCTTAGAAAACATATCTTGCTTTGCCTGTAGTCCTTTAAATGCAGTTGATTTTCCTAAATCTGCATCATGGTGAGTACCTGAAAGCCAAGCATATTGGCAAAAGCATTCTTTACTGTCACCTCCAGTTCTCCTATAACTGCTCTAGGCCTTGTCTCCTTGACCCTTAGCTTTCTTGCTTTTGATTTCTGCTCTTGAAGTCCTCAATTTAGGATCACATTCATACTCTTCTTTGAATTGCTAGCTTTGTGTTTTCCTCTCCTTAATTACAAAACTGCTGCAACCTTGGTGTCCCTATTCCTTCAGTGGTCATTGACTTTGTGTGACTGTCTACTGGCTACCTTAGCTTCCAGACCTTATTTCCTTTCTACCAATCCACATAATAAACCACAATGCTATAACATGGGTGAGATTTGTTGGTAGTGGTCTAAGATGAATTAAAGAGAAAGACTACAAGCTAGGAGAATATTCCACAGCTAGTTCAGGTGATGAAGAAGGAGGTTCTAAAAGAGGGCAGTGCAGGATTTGTTTTTAAACAATTATGCTGTGACAGGCATTACAAAAAATGTGATAGTTCTCAGTTATGTTTTGAGTACTTTGCATGTAATTAAGAGTAGAAACTGAATATAATGAAATTGCTTATGAAGTTAGAAATAACTCATGAGGCAATCTAGGTAGCACAAAAGGACAGTTAAATCCAAATTGTCTTCAGTGTGTCTTTAGCAGAGCCTGGGACATTAGGTCCTGTTACTGCCACTCATCTGTTCATTACAATTATATCAAAGATATATAAGCTGTGGAGAATACTTTCCAATGTTTCTTTCATTTTTTCTGTTTTTAAAGATTTGATTTCCTCTTGCCTTCACAGTGGCAAGTCATAGGTACATGGTCACAGCAGGCTCCAGTGAGTAGTATTTAGAATGAAAACTATGTTTATCTCCAGTAATGAATGTTAGATTGATAGTCTGTGCCTCAGCTACCAGGCATCAGTTCAAATGGGATTTACTTAATAAGGAATTCATTGTAGAGATAATTTATTGTAGAAAACTGTATTGTAGAATTTGAAGTAGAGACACTAGAAATTTCTTCTTAGTTACCAAAGACTCTGGGGACTTTCAGTGTTCTCCATTCTCACACAAAAGTCATCTCATATGAATGCAGATAGTGACAAGATAAGGCAGGGCTTACCTTTGTGTTAAAATAATTACTATTTCAAAGGATAACCTCTGCTTGTCTACACAAAGCTGAAATGTTTTTATGATTGACTGAATTTTTGTGTCAGAGTCTAGTGTTTTGATACCTCATAACTCATTCATTAATTTCACATTGTGGGTTATGCCCAGATATACATATAAAGTAGAGAGCTTTGGCATAGAGCTACATATTTCAGACTCCTGCTCCAATTTTGAAGTGAAATAAGGAATTATGTGGAGCTCTACCCTGATCAAATTATTCAGATATTGCTTGATAATTCATTTTACTTTGTGTAGACATAGCCTTTCATATTTGCACAAATAATTTATTTTTAAATCACTCATTCCTCAGGAAGAGGAAAAAGTTTGATTACAAATGCCACCCAGAGGCTGGGCGCAGAGGCTCACGCCTGTAATCCTAGCACTCTAGAGGCCGAGGTGGGAGGATTTCTTGAGGTCAGGAATTCAAGACCAGCCTGAGCAAGAGCGAAACCTCATCTCTACTAAAAGTAGAAAAAATTAGTCATGTGTGGTGGTGCTCGCCTGTAGTCCCAGCTACTCAGGAGGCTGAGGTAGGAGAATCTCTTGAACCCAGGAGTCTGAGGTTGCTATGAGCTAGGCAGACACTCAATTTTAATTAATTTCCATCCCTTTATCATAATTTTCTCCTTTCTTTAATCCAAATATATCCACAAAGTTGAACGCATGCTAGTTTTTCTAGATGATTTTATGACAGTTCAAACCAAAAATGTCTGTTTTCCAGAGAAAACTCTGCCACAATGGCCTCATGCATTTTCATTCAATTTATTCTTTGAATGTCAGGAAGAAACTGACTGAGCAATCATGGCAATGATATTTCAGTGGCTAAACTTATTATTTTGGAAGCAGGATTATGATTTAAACAGAACATGAACATACTGACCTCTAAATCCCAGTCCTGGAGTTCTAATATACTGGTCTTCTCACGAAAGTCTCTAGAGTTTTATTTGAGTCCCCTGACTGGCAGGAGGATGGTGTTGCTTGACCAGACAATGGATTCCCAGGGCCTCCTGACACATAGACAATTTTTGTTAATCAAATTAATATATTGTTCATAACCCTAATAGAAAATGTTTTTCAGTTAGAAGTAATTATTACACCATTCTAAAAATAGGTGTCATAAATGCTATGATACAGGAACTATCCCATAGAGGGCAGGTAGATCCTTGGAGGGTCAAAAACACATGCAATGTGAGAGATTTCCAGAAATATGGAGGAAAAGTAATAAGAGAAAAGGCAAAGGCAAGCTGGTGACTATCAGCCAGAGAGGATGTGACCAGTGCCCACTCCTCCACATCTGCAACACTGTCTGGGAGACCACCTCCAGTTTTGATTTTTATTAGTATCTTGCCATGTTAGCTGGATCATTGGCCTGGACTACTTAGGGATACCTGTGAATGCACAAAATTATGAAGAGGGAAATATGAGAAAGCTAATGCGTATTGAACTTCCACCAGGTGTCAGATAAAACATTGAGTGATTTTATGTATGCTATCTTATTTAATTTTCTCTATAGCTCCATTATCAAATGAGGAATCCAAGAATACCTATTTGGAAACTCTAAAAAATATTATGATAAGAAATGTATTGCGTGTTCATTTACTTTTTTTTTTTTTTAAGCGACCTCATGGGATCATTTAGGAAGAGAAAAGCAGACATATAAATTAGTTACTGCCTCTCAGATTATCTCTAAGATGGTGGAGGAACATGACAGGCTTTCTATAGTCTGTAAATATTTAGCATTTGATTTCATGAATTATTTTTTTCTGATTCTACTGTCCCACAGGTGCCCAATCATCCATAAATTGATTACACCTTATGGTTTTTTTCTGGTTAAAAACCACTATATGGTTTAAAGTTTTTTTTAAATTTACCTCAACAACATCAAGTCAAATCTTTAAGAACAAAATACAGACTATGAATATTACTCATTGAAATAGAAATTTAATATATCTTCAAATATTTCTTGCTCAGTTGATTTTTTTTAACCCTCTCTCCAACTTCTTCACCCCTCTTGAACTGACCTTTGTACCCAGTGTGTTCTTATTTCTGATAGTGGCTAAATGAATGTTACATTAAAGAGATGTTTAAATTGGCTGTAGGCCATGTTCTTTCTCACTGCCTTCATTTATAACAAGCATGACCTGTAGTGTTTTTCTTCTATTCCTGTGAAATGTTTGTTATAAACATGACTTTAAAAGGAGACGGCGTTGTGTGCTGTTTGGGTCTCAGATATATGCTTGACTAGTTGATGGCCAGACGGTCTTCAGCTTTCTCCCTCTTCCACTTCCCATTTCTCGTCTCTCTGGCAGTACACAGGACACAATATGGCAGTTTATCTCTGATCTTGGTTCTTTGTCCGCTCAAACCATTTTCTCGCCTTTGCATTCACAGTAAATGGTAGAACTCTAATTATACCTGTGATTCATTATTAAAGTAATGAATCATGTAGGCTAAAAATTTTTGTTTTCAAATGTGACACATGAATTTGGGAAACAGTATCCCTCATAATACCTCAAGACATGATCCCGGGCAAAAATATTACACTATCGCTATACCCACAGGATTGGAAATTTTGAACAGCTGGATTTGTTTGTACAGAATGTTTCATGTTGTGTCTTTGAATCAAACACAATCTCCAAAAAATTATTAAGAGCTTCACCTGTTCTTAATGTTGAGGACAGTTGGAGCTGAAAGTATTTTCAGCTCTAATGTCTTTGCCAGCTTTGAAAAAGCAATTTAGTAGTGCCCGAGACCCTTTTATGAATGTGAAGTTCCCCACTGCTTTTGAAGAGCAGCCTATTGCCCCTGAATCTGTGACTAGTCACTGAAGACATTGCACAAGAGGGGTGAAATGGTGCATATGGACGGCGGCAGTTACTCACAGTCCAGAATGAATGGTTCTTTCTTTTCCCCACTCATTCCTTGTGATTAAAAATAAATTTGTTAGGTATGTCCAGGAAACTAATTACATCGTCATGAGGAATATCCCAGTGGGGAAACCTTTTCTTTTCAGATCAAAAGGATGGCCAGCAGCTACTGTGTTTAATCCAGTCATCTGCAGGAGATAGTGCCAGTGATGGGAAAGTAGTCCTGCTCCTCAGGAACATCTGTGCACAGGAAATGATGGGAAATTAACCATGTATTGAGGAGGCAGCTGCAGAGCATGTACTAAATAGGCCTGGGGGAAAGGCCTCATCAGGTCAGAGGAGATAAAATGGGAAAGAGCTTATGAAACCTGGATGCCCAGTGCAGTAAGAAGAACCTTGGTTTGTTAGAAAACAGTATTTAGAGGCTGGGTTTATGTGTTGGCTCTGATCCTTATAGGCCAAAGCTACTTTTCCTGCCATAGCCTCCTTTTCCTCACCTGTAAAATCGAGACTGGAACAGTTCCCTGACTACATTGTTATGAAGATTATATATGTTAAGTGTAAAGTACCTGCTAGGTCTTAGTTTTTATAGTGAGTGAGATACCTAATCTCATTATTGATGTTTCAACTAGCATTCATTTTCTTAGAATTACCATGTGGAATGCAATTGATAGTCATGCTGTTCTTAAGACGGAGCCCACTACACAGAAGTGCTCTCAGTACAGTACTCTTATTCTGCCATTGAATGTCACATACAATCAGTACTCAGTTGATATTAATGACAATAAAAAAGATATTAGTTATCCAAAGAATGGATGGTAAAGTAACAGTCCACATTTAATTCTTAAAAATTCAGTGAAATTGAAGTTAAATCCTGAAATAATAAAAAAATCATATTTCTATTATGTGTGTATGTATATATGTGTATATAGTCATAAAACTTTCAATGACCTGAGGGAGACTGTAGAGGTCATCTGGTTCAATATCCACAGTTTACCGAGGGAGGATAGAGATTTGGTTACATAGTATGGGACAGAAGACTGGTTGTAAATCAAAGATGCCTGCTGCCCTTTCCCAAGATGGAGTGATTGCCTGCAATGAATGCACAGCAAGAGACATTTCCCTGTTTTCTTAGCAAGGTGGGGCCATTCAGCCTGATCTCATCAGTGGAATGTGACTAGAAATGATCCCAGTTAAGACACAAAGAGGTTAAGAAGCAGATGTGCTTATATTCTTTTTCCTGTCTGTTGACTGGATAGCTCTGAAAGCCCTATGCTGATCATGGCAGGGCCATCCTGAGTCCCTGGATGACTGTGTGAAGCAAGCCTTTTACTCCCTCTACCCTGCCTTCTTTTTTCTGATAATTGATCTTTCTGAACAAGACATATTTATTTTTTGCCAAGCCAGAGTTTACTTGTTATAGCAATTAACTTTATCTTAACAATGTGGAACTACATTCTAGACTTTGTTTTCAATAATTTACCTCTATGATGGGCTGCTGTTTGTTCCTCATTGTGCCTAGATTAAAAAAATTGCCACTGGCTCTGTGAGCCACATCTTACTTTAAAGCACAAGTTTTGGAGATATAGACTTCAAGAAGAGATAAACAATTCAAGAAAGAAATTAAGAAATGGAATGGACAGCATCTGAGTAAATCATAAATTGCATAGGCATCTCCTGCATAATTAGGGTAATAATTGAAACTCATGCTGCTTCTTCTATAGGAACAAAAGTTTAGAGGAAATTTTCACAACTATTATGGTATCCGTTATATTTCTTTAGCATGCTTGGTTGGTATTGTCATCTATTTGTATATTTACCCCAGAGAGTGTGAGAAGCAGGCAAAGCCAAAGGAAAGTGTTAGAACAGCCTAACTACTAAGCTCGTATACTTATGGGCTCTGGAGCCAGATAGTCTGGAGCTAAATCCTGATCATAGTATTTACTAGCTTTGCAACCATGGGAATCTCACATAACTGTTCTATGCCTCAGTTTCCTTATCTGTAAAATGAGATTGTGCTGGTTCAGATTTTATAGGGTTGTTAGGAAGTTTACATGAAATAATGTTTATAAATTGCCCATTATAGAAACATACTCAATAGTTGCTCTATTGGGGTAGAAAATGGAGAACACACTATTTATTGAATAATTTTTGGAAAGCCATTCCATATAAAAAACACAAGAATTGTTAGAACAATATACGAGGCTCCTAGAAACAATATATGAGGCTCCTAGAAACTTATCTATGTGTGAATATTATTTTTGTTCTTTGAACATTAGAGAAATCAAGTAATTCCCTTAAGCAATAATGTGAGTAATAGGATGATGAATTGTTTGCCATTAGCATGCTAGAATGTGTAACTGAATCTTGTAGATATTTTGCTACTTCTACCTATCTCCACAATTTCCCATAGTAACTTAGATAAGTTATGGGAAAATTCCTCTATAAACTATAATGCTCTATTAAAAATTTACCAATCTGTTTTCCCATTCAGTACATTTCTCAAGTGTTAACTAGGTATCATACATTCAGTTAAGGACTAGGGTGGGTATTTATTTGAATGGTTTAGTCATGGTGTCTGCCATCAAGCAATACCAAGTCCAGGGACAGATGACAGACAAGGACACAAAGTTTGATAATGTGCTACATTATGCTACATTATGGGAATATACAATAGCCTTACAGACATAGAGGAGAGACACAGCCATACAGACATAGAGGAGAGATGATTTTATTATTGTTGAAATGGCTTTTTCTTCCTCTTTAGAATAATTGATTCTAAATCTAAACTTTCCTTCAATTAAATTTCAAGGTCAGGATAAAGAGATTATTATCTCTTTCTAAAATCATTAATAATACATCAGAAAACAAAATATGGGTTTTCTAAATGTTAAGATTTATTATCTAAGGTAAAATATTAGTTTAGACTTTACTTTGGTCAATATTAACCATGTGTGCCTCTATTGCTTTGATGTCATCACAAAAATGTCTGTGTTTGAACCTCCTGTTAACAAACAGCTATTAGTGAAGCTTGAATTTTTTTCTTTTGAATTTATCTATGGGTAATAAATAGATTCAATTAGTTGCAGCACAAAGGAGTTCGTATAGAAACCCTTAAGAATCTTCGTGAGCTCATGTTTTTCTATGCTCCCAAGAGAGCTGTTTGAATCCCAGAGCTTAATGTGACTGGGTAGCATGCGACCTCTTGAGTTGTTCTCATTGAGGTACCCTGTCCCTGCCAGGCAGAAGACAAGATCCTCAGAACAAACCCAGGGTGCAGCCAAAAAGGTCCATGATGAGAATGAGTTGAAGACAGGGCAGGAAGGATTTCCCAAGGTTATATTTTCTTTCTGTTGATTAGTCTACTGCTGCTTAGAGTATATGACTAACAGCACTAGGATCATAGATGCATTTGGAGAATGATTTGCTAGCAATACAATCTTATGTTTTATTTTATTTTATTTATTATCATTCAAGTAACATACACTCAGTGTGGAAAACATACCAAAGATGAACAAAACCAAGAACAAAAATTACCCATATCCTACGACGAGTGGCTTCTAGGCTTTTTCTATGCAAATATACATATACACATCATTCAGGTTTTGTTGTAATCCTCATTCTGATGAGCACTGAGGGAAGATTGAGAACTAGAAAATTATTGAAAATTATAATTCTGTGCCTAGCATATTTCATGTTTTGAAATACGTTCAACATATATTTTGTCAAATGTGACACTGAATAAGCTCATGGGTGAGATATATGCATATATTCTCTCTTTACCAAATACTCTGAAACATTGTGGTAGAGTAAAAAGAACATGAGTTTTGAAAGCAGATGGAAATGGTTCAAGTTTCAGTTTGTTCACTTAGTCTTTGCGTGACCTTGGCAAATTATATGGGGTAAACCACATGAAACTGCCAACATCTGACCTTTTTTGACTTACAAAAATGGCAATTTCATGTGGTTAAATCTAACTCCTAAACTCTTTCAGTATAACTTTCTCAACTATTAAATGTAGGATGATACTTTCTAAAAGAGTTGATGTGGGCATTATATAGATAATATTTTTAAAGTACCCGGTATATAGTGGAAATTCAATGAATGTTAATTCCTTATCCTAAAATCTTCATTGGGAATACAGAATATGCATTGGGGACAAGTGAATAAATCTAGGTCCTCAAAGAAGCAGATGCCAAGAGGGAATTAAATGTGCGAGAAGCTTTTCAAGGGAATGCTCTGAGAGAGGCTGGGGGATCCATCAGATCAGGATACAGGTCTGACCTTGAATGAAGGTGAGAGAGTGGAAAGAGAAGTTAGTGGAAGTGTCTAGACCACCATGCAGGTCTAAGAAAGTTTGTCAAGACTGTCTGGACTCCTGGAGCCAAGGTTGCCCATCAGAGGAGTCTGTGTCTCCCAGGAACAGTCTTCCTAAGTCTCCCTACCCTGCTCAGCCTTTGGCTGGGAGCAGCCATGGGAATCACAGTCTCAGTACAGAGGAGGCAGGATTTTCAGAGGGCAGCACCTGGGGCCTCCCAATCGAAGATCAGAGAGGCACATTCTTATGGTTATCCCTTGTCAATATGAGACAGTGTAATGAATCAGTGTGACCAGTTTTTTAATTTTTTAAAAAAGATTGAAATTAAAATTTTGGAATAATTAGGATTTAAAAAATTTAGAAGTTGAATTTTTCCAGCACTATTTATGCCTCCCCTCACCCTCTTGACTGCCTTGACTCTTCCTCTGCGCTTAGTAATGCCCTGGATCTCTTCTCTTTAAGCCTCTCTTTTCTACCTGCCATGACTTGAGCTTTATAAATCGCTGAGAATGACATTGAGTTTGTGATGATCATTGACAAACTATCTCTTTTGGTTTTGGGTTCTTCCTGTTGAGATTACAAGAGTCCTGACATTAAATAATTGTCATTTAGTCTCTGAGCAATAGAGTCTCAGAGAAAGAAAGTAGGAGAGCTGATTGGTGTAATACCTAGGGACTAGAATCATCATGGCTCTCCAGTTATTGCTGAGGATATTACTGCCTGTAGTTATGATAATGATATTGAAATTTTCTGAGTATTAAAAAGCCTGTGAGATGGTTTGATGCCTCAAGATATAGCCACTGGGATTTTTTTTTCTTTTTTGTCATTACATAGAGAGACTGGAGGAACCTATAAAAAGTGATATCATGTTTTAGTTTTGGGACATTATGAAATACTATGCTGTCATTTTTTCTAGTTAACAAAATCACATGCTAATGTCACCTAATCAGGGCAAGAGAAGATTGACAAATCTGTCATGCGTACACATTTTTCCAGCTTCTCTAGAGATTTAATACATTTCAGCAGTCATTGTAATTGTGTTAGAATTTATTCTTTGCAAAACCATCAAAGTCAATGAGCTAATATCAAAGTTTATAGTAACAACTCAAAATAGTTCCAACCTTTAAATTGTTGACATGGAAACACATCTTTCTTCACCTTATCAGAACTCTGCACATGTGCCTATGTGGACTGGGCCCTGGATTAATCAGAAATATACTATTCGATTGTGCCTTCAAGTCAGCAAGAGTTATGAAGAGAAACATTATTATTCATATATTCTGTATATCTACAGAAAACAATCAGTCTAATGGAGCTACCACGTTGGCTGTTTTTCTGTCCTATTTTATCAAACTGGTCCAATCCTCACACAGTCTGAGTTTTTGCAACTCCAGAACCAGTGTAATTAACAGATGTATACTTTGAAGAAGAGGCAAAAGCCTGTTTCTGCAACAGTACTGTACTTAAAAGTTGAATATATTTTGTGAATGTAGTGTAAGGAATGAAGAAGAAAATATAATGAGAAAAAACTATATTCTGAATAGAATACATTTTGAAAACATGTTAGAAAACAGCATTGAAGGGGTTTAAGTTAACTGTGTTACCTCAGAAACACAAATGTCCTGAATGTCCGTGGTTCACTGGGGCTTTATTTTAATTGATAGGCCAACTTTTAGGGAGGAGTGGATCTGTTCGCCTGGGCAGGAACTTGGCTCTGATGACCACAGTGAGGATCCCAATGCCTCTGTGTCACTGTGCTTCTCACCTGCATTGCTTCACCAGGATTCTATTTTTATACAGAACCACATTTGGGAAACAGTCTGATACAACTGTCTATTCAGAGTTCAGCCATCTCACAGATATCAGTGAAGGAAGAAGATAGGATGCCTTCCTTGGGAGGAGAAGGGCAGATCAAGTGAAGAGTAACCTATTTACATATATCAAAATTCATTTTTGAGATTTTTCCCTTCAATACTGCACCTAGGTGAACATGAAATTAAAAACAGCATGAAGGAAACTTCTGACATACTTCACTGAAACATCACCTAATTAATATTGCCTCCTTTGTAAATTTTCAGAAACTTTGAATATTAGACTCATGGTGATTCGACTCTAAAAACCTCTTTTTTTTTTTTCAGAACAGAATGTAGTTTTCCTTTTTTGAATCCCTAAGATGATCAGGGCATGAGGATGGTGGTGCTGATGATCCAAGTCGATGAACAAGAGGAAAGAGAAGGGATGATTTACAGATGATTTTACACACGCCCCGAATGGGGGTGTGGGTTTGCACAATCAGTTTGAGCCTTGGAATAAGGGTGCCACAGAGCCTGCCAATCACATGATTGATCACTTTGGGTTTCAACATTTACTAATTAGTAAAAAGCTCCCTCATCTGTGTCATGTTAGCATGCAGTTTCATAGTCATACATTCATTCATTCATTCGAGCAACACATACGTATTATTTGCCATGTGTCAGGCACTGTGCTTGCTTTGGGGGTACAACAGTTGCTGCTTTCATGGGCTATAGATGCTGATGGGAAGGGCTATAGGGCCAAGAGAATATCGAATCTCCCTGTCCCCTCTAACTATATTGCCAGATTCATGTGACTTTGATGCTTAGTTCAGGGCTTGGCACAACAAAACTGTGTGTGGACTGGGACACATTTAGAGCACTGCAAGCTATAGGCATTTTTCCTTGCATTTAGAGCATGTAAAGTCTATTTATTTAGATTCTTGCTAACAGTAATAAGACAATCAATGTTATAATAGTTGGCACAGATCGCACTTCCCCCGTCACATTCCATCAACTCCTGCACACGTCCACAGAGCCAGTGGCTAATCCAGAATGCATTCCTCATAAGCCCTTCTGTGCAGGCCCAAAGAGTCAAAGAAAGCCATGTGCTCCCATCAGCATTTTAACAACTGGAACAAAGCTGAGTTGTTATTGTCAACTCTGATAACAGCTCATAGACTTTAATTAATTAAATCAAGAATAAAGCCCCATACAATTATCTTGACTCCAATGGCATTTATTAAATTTTGGAGAAAATGTGTGAATACCCCATTTCAGGCAACTTTTTCACTGGATCTGTGTCATTAACTTCATGCGCATCTGTCCTCCCTGTGGTCAATTTTATTTTTATCATAAAAATTGTCTTTTGCCAATTAAAAGATGGCCGTCTGATTCATTTTATGGGACAGAACAGAAGAAATCAAAGTGTATGAATAATCAAATCAGAAGTCATTTTTAATTTGATGCTAGGTCTAAACCCTTTTGATGATGACTGCTGAAAAGTAATAGCAGTGGATATGGTCACATTTGCATATCAGAGATGCCGTGCCATGGAAAGGGCACATTCTCTTTCAGGGCAGCACTTACTGACAGGTTCCATTCCCTTGGCTAAGTCACCTCCATTTTTTCAGATATACCTTTTTCAAGTTTCATCCTATGTGGCTCTACTTTTGAGCCAGAGGGAGCAAGCAGCATCAGTAGACAGTCTGTCTGGACAAAGAAGGGCCCAGAAAAGCAATAAATGTAAAAGAAAGAGAAATATTTTTAGTGCTTTAAATATTCCTAAGACCATTCACACATATCTAGGCAATAGAAGAATCTTATGTTAGCCCCTGGGATGAATTAAGGTCCCAGCATAGCACAGGGGCCCTTCAAACTTGAGCAGCTGTTCTTTGATGCTCAGGGGTTCAGTCTCCTGACATCACATCGTGGAGCACTTGAATTTCAATGAGCTGGGGGCAGACCAGGCCAGCCTCAGAGGTGGACAGACTGACCTTGCCACAGATACTTTCACCATCACTTAGGATCAACTTAAGGCAAACTGGGAAGTCAAAAAGGGGTCAGAGCTTATTAAGACAAATGGCTATTGGGTAAATAAATGAGAGGAGCCTGAGAATAGGTATTATGGTACTTGGGGGCCCACATACCGTGTTTGGTTTTAGTGGAATAGTATTGTGCTTTGGCAGTTGGATTTAATGTTGCCAGATCTTTTGATTTTTTAGGACATAAGAAATTCATATTTTTATGTGAATCTCATTTGTTAAATGTTGGCAATAATATTTTAAGACACTGTTGTGGCCAAAATAAATGATACATATGAAATGACAGGTTGCAGCTTTGGTTTAAGAATTCAGATATATTTATAACATTAGTGGCCCTGGCTCTCTGCCTCCTGAGAACATATACCTGATGGAACCAAGTACCTGGACCTCAAGGAGGATCTGAAGGGCAGAGGCTACATTTTCCTTTGGCAAAGGGAAAGCCAGGTAGCAATGCCAAAAACTCACATTCTACTCCTCCTGCCATGGACTTCTGACAAGAAGCCATGCTTCCTAAGAGCTAAAGCTGCATCATATTCCTAAAATAGAATTTAACAAGAAGTCTTTTTATTTCTGAAAATTTAGGTACCGAAGGGTCCTACAATGCAATCAACAACTGCAGAATCAGAGCTTAAGAGATTACAGGTGATCGTGTATAGCCAGCGTTCCACTCAGAGGCCAAGTAACTCCCTAGCCTCCCATGGTCTTAACAGATCACAAAACCTTTACATGTGTATCATATCATTAACTTCCCATCTTGAAAGGAAAAATTATTATCTCTCCATTATGAATAAGTAAACTGAGGCTTACAAATATGAATTGGTAAAGCATGTTTACATGGCTGATAAGTAATAACTTAGCAGTTATCGTCAAATCATCCAACCTTTTCCTGCAGTGCCACACATGTGGTCCAGTTCTATTTCGCTAACTCTCAGTAGGCCATGCAAAGGGAAACTACTCAATGACATACTCTAATTTAAAGGGTAAAAGTTCTCCTGGCCAAATTACTATTTTTCACAGCTGTTACCATATGTGTCTACTGGTAGAGTACAAAATTTAAAAAATTGACTTAAAATTTTAATTAAATTAATTGATTTAAAATTAATTTTTGAATTAAAAATTAAATTAGTAATAAAAAAGCAAATTCAAACACTGACCCTTTACTAATATTGCATAGAATAATGTTTAAATTATATTAACATGAACATTGGTATTTATATCATCATTGATTAGGGGGCCATTTCATAGCTAACAAGTTAATATATTATTTTGACAAAGAAGTAATTAGATAACAAGATCCTCTATTAAAGAAATTTCCATTTTTTATTGATGCATAATGATTATACAAATTTTGGGGGCACATATGATATTTTGATACATGCACACAATGTAAAATAATCAAATCAATGTAATTGGGGTATCTGTCACCTAATTTGTCATTTCTTTGTGTTGAAAACAATCCAAATTTTCTCTTCTAGCTATTTTGAAACATACAATAAGTTGTTAACTATTGTCACCCGATTATTCGATTGAACACTAGAACTTATCGTTCAATGTAACTGTATTTTTGTATCCATTAACCAACTTCTCTACACCCTTTCTTCCCACTATACTTCCCAGCCTCTGACAACTACCATTCTATCTCTACCTCCATGAGACCAACATTTTTTAGATCCCACATATCAGTTAGAACAGGTGATATTTGTCTTTCTGTGCCTGGCTTATTTCACTTCACATAATGCCCTTAAGTTCCATCCATGTTGCTGAAAATACCAGGATTTCATTATTTTTTATGGCTGAATAATATTTCACACCACGTTTTCTTTATCCATTCATCCATTGATGGACAATTAGAGTGATCCCGAATCTTGGATATTGTGAATAATGCTGCAATGGACGTGAGTGTGCACATATCTTTTCAATATATAGATTCTTTTTGGGTATATACCCAGCAATGGGATTGCTGGATCAGATGAAAGTTCTGTTAGTATTTCTAGTCTTTTGAGGAACCTCTACACTGTTTTCCATAGGGCTGTACTAATTTACATTTTCACCAATAGCATATGAAAGTTCTCCTTTCTTCACATTCTTGCCGACACTTACCTTTTGTCTTTTTGATTATAGCCATCCTAACTGGGGTAAGATGACATTTCATTGTGACTTTAACTTGCATTTTCCTGGCGATTACAGATGTTGAGCATTTTTTTTCATATACCTGTTAGCCATTTGTATGTCTTCTTTTGAGAAATGCTTGGGTCATTTGCCCATATTTTTTAAATTGGATTGTTCCTTTGCTGCTGAGCTCCTTTATGTATTTTTTAAGTTTATTCAGGTTTACCAAGGCATTACTGTTTTCTTGCAGTAGTTTCCAAACCTCATATGCTTATATATCACCAGGGGATTTTGTTAGAATGCAGATTCTTATGGGTAGGTCTGGTGGGGTCTGAAATTCTTCATTCCTAATAAGCCTGTGGGTGCTGCTGCTACCGCTTGAAGAACCACACTAGGACTGACAGTGGCATAGCCCTCTGGGGTGGACTAACTACTAACTTACAAGCCAGACTTTCCCACGTTACATGAGAAAACTGACAAATCTATTTTATGCAAATGGTTGAAAATAAAGTTCTTTCTAGAGTTTTTATTTTGTTTTTATTGCTTGTTTTGTTGTATTAACACGTGACTTCAATCAAAATGCGTTTGAATCCCTTACACTAGACTTGTTATATGCTAAATCTGCTGATGGCTCATCTCACCATTTCTATGAGTGTCTTATGTAGCATGTCACTCACATTCTGTAATTTCATACATTCAAAACCATTTTGTTGCTGTTGTCTAAACAATTCATTCCAAAACTCCATGCAATTTTGCCTTGTCCTAGCACCTTCTCCCACTGTAAGCAAGGCCCTTGTGTCATGTATACGCTTACCTGAAGACATTTATGACTGTAATCACGTTCCCTGCTGAGCCTCCTCTTTTCTAGGCCATAAAGATTTAGTCACAATCTTCTCTCATGCTTTATACTCCTGACCCTTATTACAAGTGTTCAGTCCTTTTTGTATTTTTATAATGTTTCCCTGCTCTCTCCCTAAATTAGGGGTGAAAGGAGTGAAGAAAAGGCTGTGTGTAATTGAGAGACTGTGATTTATTCCTTAAAAGGAGGGTTTCCCAGGAAACTGAGACACAGCAGGAAATGGGGCAGTAATTGAGGGATAGAGCCGTGCCCCCTTCTTGCAGCCCAGTCCCTGGGTGCTGTTTACATTGATTGCACATACTCTCAGAAAGCTCAGAGTGTATTCCCTGTACAGAAAGACACCTGTTGTATGGACTACTCTCCACCAAGGTTTTTAGGATCTCAAAATCTCTCTCAGCCTGTTTTGAATAAGGATGTAAGTAAGCACAGATTTCAATGTTTGCAGATAGTTGTGCATAGATAAAATAAAATCTAGTACAAAATGTCACATATCTTAGGAATTAATCAGAAAAATAGAACCAATAGGAGATACACACACACACACACATATGTATATAGGAAGGAATTGGCTTATGTGGTTTTGGGGCTGGCAAGTCTGAAATCCATAGGGCAGGGCATCAGAAAGGACAGAATGAAACTCTTAGGCATGAGCTGAAGCTGCAGTCCACAGAAAAAATTTCTTATTCTCCAGGGAATCCAAGAGAGTTGTCACCCTGATAGGGACAGCAGATGTGGCCTTGGATCTAAGGGAAGCAGGGAGCTTGACAGACCCTTAGCTAGAGATGGGATCCTTGAAGAGCTGTCCCTTCAGTGTAAGAAAAATTTCTCAAACTGGCTGAGGAAAGGAGCAAGCAGGAGACAGGAAAAAAGGTGGAGGAAAAAAATCTCCCATGAGAAATCAGAACTCCAAGTTTCTATTACATATAGACACAGAATTCAAATGTACATTAGTTATACGGTATGAGAAGCTAAAACAGAAACATCAGTGTAAAATCTGGTCCTAATTTATGAAATGTGGGACAGGGTGAGAGCAAACACAAACCCACTGTGTAAGGACACTTTCGCCACATGGGGCATGCAGGAATCCCTGGGGGGGCGCAGCAGGGGAGTGCAGGCAACGGTGAAGACGAGCTCACAACTAAGGGTGGTGTATGCACTAACTCATGAACGAGAGCAGGGAATTTCACCCCAAAATATGGCACCCTGGTATAATGAATATTTTTAATTAAAAGCCCTTACAGATCAACAGGCTTTGGAAGAGACTTTTCCCCTAACTACATAAAGACAGGACTGACCTACCAAGGAGAACAATTGTCCTAGTTGCCCACCTGTTATCTTATTGTCCATTATGGGAAAGAAGACCAAGAATGTAACCACACCTGAGCAGACCCCTTTATAGATAAGGACTGTCTCGAAGGATCATTTAAGTTCCAAGAAAACTATTTACAAGTTAACTTCCATTGCCCCATCTAATGATTCTCCCTGGTAATCATTTATCATCGCTCCATAGAATTCTTCCCCCATCCAACCTGGATCCAAGTCTCCACTCTTTCTGTAACCTAAAGAGGGTGTAAAAGCTTCTGTACCCCACTGAGATATGGGTCAATCACTCTGTGATTCTCCCCCTGTGAACAGTAAATAAATTTGTAATCCCTTTCTCTTGTTAATCTGCCTGACAGTGAGATGATTTTTCAGTGAACCTTCGCTGGCTGGGGGCCTTGGTCCCTGCACTCACGCACCGTGTGAAGAAATGCACACGAGGAAGGAGGTGTGGAACATTCCAGGTACTTGAGATAAGCAATCAGAGACTGTAAAATAAGTCAGTTAAGTGACTAGAGACAAAAGTAAGAGTAGCTGCCATAATAAAAGAACTAGAGACTATGGGCAGGGAGGTACACATTTGTAAGAGACTCAGAAAGAATTCCCAGAAACAAAAAAAGGAGACACTAAAATTTTAAAAATGAGTGTATAATTAAGAAAAATGTTGCTAAGATCTTTAATGTTCCAGTGGTTTTCTTTTGTTAAATGGTGTATTCACTACTACTTGCTCTTGTTTGATGTTCAAAGCATTAAGCTTTTAAATCTATTAAGCCCAGAAACTTCTGAATATTTAAATTCTGCTAATGATCAAAATATAGACATTTGATCCTAGCTGTCTGGGAGGCTGAGGCGGGCGGATCGCTCAAGGTCAGGAGTTCAAAACCAGCCTGAGCAAGAGCGAGACCCCATTTCTACTAAAAATAGAAAGAAATTAATTAGCCAACTAAAAATATATAGAAAAAATTAGCCAGGCATGGTGGCGCATGCCTGTAGTCCCAGCTACTCGGGAGGCTGAGGCAGGAGGATCGCTTGAGCCCAGGTGTTTGAGATTGCTGTGAGCTAGGCTGACACCACGGCACTCTAGCCGGGGCAACAGAGTGAGACTCTGTCTCAAAAAAAAAAAAAAAAATATATATATATATATAGACATTTGAAAAGACTTTCTTAGACATACAAACATTGGTTTCAGCCAAATTTTCCAAACCTTTAAAAAATTTACAAGTCAAATATATCCCTTTCTATTCAGTGCTCAGAGGTTTTATAAACAACTCGGTATACATCCTCTTGACTACTGATTACAAAACATAGTGGTATTGATACTACTTTACCAATTAAAACAGTTTTGGAAATTTTTATTTATT